>RXIC02000103.1:0-172694 GCA_003952965.2 Morella rubra | reverse complement strand
TCTCAAGTACCATACACCCCCAAAACCCCCGGCCAGGTTACGGATACTCTACTAAAATTGGCTGAAAAATGAAAACATTAGTAAAATTCACAAATCCCAGTTATCACCAAAAAAAACCAATCCTGACAAAACAAATCAACGTTAAAACCTAAAAAAATGGATAAAAACTCTTCGTTTAGTAGAACTCTTTAGAAAATTAAAAAATACAAATATAAAACACGGTCTAACTGAAATTCTAAGCCTCCTTTTCAACTACCCACCCATGCCAAATAACATGACTCTGCAAGCTCCTAAATATCTATATGAAAAGAGAGGACAGATAAGGGGTGAGTTCAAAAACTCAATAAGTAAAATCATTATGCAGGTGTACTTCAGGAGCCACATTTAAGAAGTACAAAATCAATAGAAAACGTGTAAATCTCATTCCAATAATAGTATAACTATAACTGATAAAAACAATTTTCTTTCACAATAATACTATAGAAAATCCCTTTGGCAATAACTATAAGTCACATTTACCCTTGTGATAGGGTTGTGCATTTACTACCTAGTTTGGGGATTAACCGAACTAAGCCAATACTATGGGTAGAATTCTTTCTTACTAAGGCTTGGCTATGTCCAAGTGTGCACTGGTAAGAATCTACAAAATAAACCACTCTGTTTCAGAATGGGTGCACTCAATGGTTGCAATTGGTACCAATGCGCTGTCTCTGTAACTTGACCTCAGGGTTTGAAAAATACACATATCATACTATAACCATCACTTTGAAATTTGTATCATTGAAATCATGAGATAAATTATCAAATAATAACATAACTAAAAAAGATTTGATTTAAACAATGTATCAAAATATTCATAAAATTTGAACATAAAAATAAGCTCATGTTTACACATTTCATGCTATAATATTTGACAATTTTCTCATAACGTAATGCACATAAAACATTGAGGGTTTTCAAAAAAATATACAATTTCTCAAATATCACCTCTGTCTAAAATCTAGCACAATAACCCTGCTTACCTCGCCCTTCATAACACTTGAATCCTTTATCAATCAGTCTCCCTTTATCAATCAATCTCCAAGACCTCAAGAAACTAGACTAGAACTTTCAAAAAGACGCTTGATTTATCATTCTCCCAATCAACACACATCGCAAGGATTACCGACGGATTTATAAAGGACTAGATTGCAATCCCATTTAAAGGACTCTAAATTTGAAAAGATGATAAGATTGAGTTGCTATCCATTTTAAAATCCAAACATATTAAAATTCAAAAACTTTAAATCTAAAGAGATAAAATAAAATATCTCTTCTTCAAATTTTAAACACTTTTAAAAATATAACCTTTTCAAATCATATCAATATTTCAAACTTTAAACACTTTTAAAACAATAACTTTTTCAAATAGTTCAAAATTCAAATTAAAATAATACTTATTAATAATAAGAAATTTCGGGGTGCTACATCAACGCCTACCGTTCCATTAATTAGGAAACCACTTCAATCTCCTTATAATTGTGGTTAGGATGTTTAGTTCCGGAGTGATGAAAAGTGCCCTAATTAAGCACATAAACATATTATAAGTATATATACGGATAAATGGTACTCTTTCTCTATAAATTGTAGAGTATAATGTATGTTTAGGGAATAAAAAAGTACTGCATGGTTAATTGGTGATGGAAATACTAAAAAGAATAAAATAAATTGAGCAAATTACTAAATTTTAATGGACTATATATGCCCTGGATGCAGTGGCGGATGTAGGGGGCGGCCCTGGGCGGGCGCCCCCCATTGGACAAGCCAAAAAAAAAAAATTAGACGTAAAATTTTTTTATTTTTTTTATTTTTTTTAAAAAAAAAAATTTTGTCTTAAGAGTTCGCCTCTTTCAAGTTGGGTCCTGGATCCGCCACTGCCTGGATTTTTTCAGCTAAATGATATCAAGTTAAGTTAAAATAGTAAACATGGGGGATACAAGGTTCTTAGACTAATTAAGTAGTATTCGGATGGTAATTAATGTGTCACATATTACATTCTATTAATAGAGACACGTTAGTGAAGGACAAGTGGCCATAAACTCTAGGATATTTAAATGTACCGAGAACCTTCTTGAAACTTCTAGCCGAATGATAGATTTAAGAGAGAACAAGATCAAGTTGGCAAGTAGAGCAATTTTTGGTTGGAAAGAAATGATGAGTGTACGAAAGTGCTCTCTAGATACCCTATTATTGGACTAAAATGCTAAAATGTGAATAGAAATAATTGGAATTAATGTGTATTCTTGAATTGAGTTGCAATTTACTTTGGCATACTCCTAAGCAGATTTTTATGTTTAATTTCAGAGTTTCTAAAAGAGCAAGTCAAAGCCCAGTCAAATTCAAAGGAGGACACTCATGGGGTTGAGAGCAATTTGGATCAAGAAAAAAAAAAAAAAAGGAAAAAAGATCACAAAAGGAAACTGCAAGAAGTCCACGTCCAAAATTCGCTAGGAGACAGCCTGAACATATTTTAGTATTTTGATCGTAACTTTCCACTCACATATCAGATAGATGCGATTCTTGATGCGTTGGAAATCTATCTCAAGGGGCTACAATTCATTGCGAGATGGTATTTCTCTAATTCGACGTTTACTGGGACAAAAGTGTGCTGCAATCCAAGCCCGGAAACCAGAGGATTTTTTTTTAGCCTTTTTTTATTATTCCGTTTTTTAGGGTTTCACTACAAAAAAAATTGACTTTTAGTGACAAAGTATTTTGTCACTAAAAGTTAATATTTCGTCACTAAAAGTAATAGTGACGAAATTTTTCGTCACGAGCTCCTTCAGCGAATGAGCATCACGAAATGTTTTCGTGATGAAACCCAAATTTGTCACGAAAAGTTTTTAGTGACGGAAACTTTTCATCACTAAATTTACTGATCGATCGGTAATTGTGACGATTGGTCAGTGAAAACAAAGTAACGGATCGATTGGAAACGCGATCGATCGGTATACATTTGAGATGATCGAACGGTACGTATTAACAATCGATCGGATTATGTATTGGTGATTGATCGACACATTTAAACGATCGCACGGTAAGAATAGATGATCGATCATTTCAGTAACGATGATTGGATGTTTTATATAAGCGATCAATCACTTAAGTATCACGATCGATCGTTATGCCATGACGATCAGTCGTTTAATTCAGCGATGGAACGTTTGAATTTAGTAATTGATCGATCAGTGATATTTGACGATCGATCAATTAGTAGGAGAATCGATCGTCTATTTCTACACCAATCGGTCGCTTATAGTACCGACTGATCGCTTGCACATAGACGATCGTTATTTATTTACTAATTGATTATAAATTTGTTCTTTAATCATTAGCGCGATCGAACAGTTGTATTGGATGAATCGATCGGTTGAAACAACAACTGTCGATCGCGCTGAATATACCGATCGAACGGTAAAACAGAATCGTCTTTTTTTTTTTTCTAAACAATAATAATAGAAAATATTAATATAACACGTACATTTTAATAATAATACAATACAACTCACATTAATAAACATCAATAATAACATATGGGTGATCCTAATTTAAATCGAAAATAATACATAATTAAAAGTTATTACAATATACATGCATCTACCTTTTGAACCCCCAAACTGGCTGAATAGTCGCTTTGACATGTTGCTCATTTTCTTCTCCATTACAGAGGACATTTTCTTCTCCAGCTCCTTCGATATTTCTACCCATAAGCGCTCTTTTTCCTTTGCATGCGCTCTTGTTCCTTTTGCTGTGCTCTTCGTGCTCTACTCGCATGCGCTCTTGCTCCTTTTCATGCGCTCCTCCTGCTCCATGCGTTCTTGCTCCACCGCTGCTCCTCACGGTGGTCCCTCAGCATGGCCTCCATCTCAGCTTGCTTCTTCGCAAATTCTTGCAAGTCTTTTTCTCTAGTAGCTCTCATCGCCTCTATATCATCCCTTGCCTTTTCTAGTTGGTGCTGTAGATCAGAAGACTATGTAGTCAAAGTTGATGAAGGTGGAGCTTAACCGCCCGTCCTAATCCCCGAACATATCCCGACTTCTTGCCCAATATCTCGGAATATACTTTAATTTCGGTGTAAGTCTTCCCTTCTAAATCACACTGATGCTGGAAGGCATCCATCCGTTCTGAAAAAATGACAATAATTACCAAAAACATTAAAGTAGATAAACTATACATAAATTACATAAAGTAGATTAAAATGAAAGCGACTTACATAAATTTCTCTCGCTCCTTCCGAGGTCCAAATCCCATCTTTGTTTGTATAATTCTTTTATATAACTCTGCAAGATTGATATTGCCGCTTTCTTGAATTTTTCTACATACAATACAAAAAGTTATTGACAAACAATAATCATTAAAGTCTAAGATTTAATTGATCTTCTTCTTATTTTGCTCGCCGTTTCTGCATTTTAGTAATAAATATTAAAAATGTAATATTTAAGCAACAGTTTTTGTATATTTCACATACCATAAACGCTTCGCTGGTGAACAGATCGCATAACTCCTTCCACTGTTCTTCATGGTATCAGGGTGCGGCTTCAGCAACGCCGCCTCTTTACTCGGAATTTTGAAATACGCATGCATTCGGTTTGGTGCGTTCGACGTGCCATTATCATTGTCTCGACCACCGTCCTCACGTCCTCATGACGGGTGTAGTCAAGGTCGAAGTGGTCCTGCATAAGTACCAAAACATATAATATTACAATGATAAACGAAACACTTAACCAAAAATTCTATGTTTACGAGTTTAATCATACCAACACCCGATCCACAATGTACTCCTTCACTTATGTAAGAACATCGGCCCACTTGTTAACTGAGATCGAGAATTAACCCTCGGACCAACATTCCAATCTTCGTCGATAGAGTGGCAGCAGTGGAAGACACTCCTCCACACTCTCCCTCCGGGATATGCACCGATAGTTTTCCCAGACCCAGACCCAAGACTCTTCTCCAAACTCGATCGACTCATACACGTGAGTAACTGCGCAATGCAACTTTCAGACAGTAACTGAAGGAAATTCTCGTCCATGCTTCATTTCACCGTAGAAGCTGTGACATAACAAAATAAACGATAAAGATATGGTAAAAGAGACAGTAATAGTAAAAATAGTTCAGCAAACATCAACATTAGAAAGAAAATATACTTGAAAGAAATTATTAATCAGAATCCGATTCTTGCACGTTATCGCCCGATGCCTCATCCTCAGTAAAGTCGCTATCACTTTCAAACGAATCTTCGTCCCCACTTTCTTCGGTATTTTCTTCAATTTCTGCTTCATCCCCTTCGAAACATCATTACTATCTATACGCCTTTTCTTTCGCCGATCAATTGCATCAGAAGCTTAGATAACGTTTGGCGCAACGTCATCCCTCCGTAGTGGATTAAGGTTAAACTGTCAGAAGTCTATAAACAAGTCAATGACATCGTCCTCTTGATACGCTTCATTCGCAATGGCTGCTCCCGATTCAACGTTTACATCAACTTCACCATCCGGATCCAGGCCGGGAATGTCATATGCATTTCTACAAGACAACTTCTGCACGACTCGCCATGTAGGTCCATGCAGATTATCAACTAGATAAAACACTTGACTTGCTTGATTAGCCAAAACAAATGGATCTTCTAAGTACCACAGTCGGGAAGTGTTTATGCTCTTAAAGTTCTCGTCGATACGAATTCCACGGTGATCTCCAACGTCCCACCAATCACACTTAAACAAATATACAGTATTTCCCCGCAAGTATTGCATGGCATAAATGTCTACAAGCCTCCGTAAAATTCTATTGGATTTCCCTCATGTGATCCCGATACTACAATACCACTGTTCTGATCTTCGACTTCTTTCCGTGTACTTTATGATATCTACATCCGTTCATAAAAATACATGCAGAATAACGCATTCACTCGTGTATCAGCCCACGTGCAATGAATACAATTCATCGATCGATTGTACATGGGCCTTTTGATAACTAAACTTGAACTACAACAATATATAGAAGGTCATCAAAAACAAAGACACGAAATGTATATATGAATCTTCCATTTTTATCCAACACTTGAAACACTACATTTCTGCACTTCGACACGGACATCTGATCTGACCCCGAGAGTCTACACAACAAGCCAGCCATACCGACAAACCCACGGACCCCCTCGAATACTTTTCACCAAACCGATTTTTCTCGTAAACCCAACTTTTATCCATCGCCACCAATCTAAAAAAAATACACAAATTAAGTAATTCATAAACACCCAATCATTGTAACTTGACTTTTAACCCAGCTGATAGGTCCTATCCCATTCAAGATTGTGCATTTGGGAGTTGAACATCAGTTCAACTTGTGTCCATCCATACCTGGAAAAAATTCGGCAGCATCTCCCCCCAGTCCCCAAATACACGCACCAGCGTTGGAGGCAAATATTTGTATGACGTCATACACCAATGCTAGTAGTATACCCAGAGACAAAAGGTAGATGATACCGAATTTCCAAGACTGGACAGGACACAAGTACCGAACTCGTCCAACCACGAATACACAATCTCAAACTGTCCATATTGTGGACAATTCAAGGGTTATTACGCGATAAACGCATAATTTATCGCGTCTTAACCCTTGAACGGGTCTACGGGTACACACATTTATCCCAAAAATAAACTCAAACATAACAAGTCAAAAACACTCCAATATTCATCCTCCATGCTTCTCAAACTCCATAATTTATTTCCAGAACTCAAGCACTTCAATAATCAAACATTCAATATAAAGCTCAAACATTATACATGTATCACTATTAAAAAAAACACTCCTGTAATCATCCTCCAGTCTTCTCAAACTTCATGATTCATTTCAGAACTCAAGCACTTCAATAATTAAATATGAGAATATAATAAATAACTACAAAGGTCAATAACTTGCAATCTGCCCTAACCCGATCGATCGATACTATAATGACGATCGATCGGATTTCACCGATCGATCGTCATTATATAGACGATCGATCGCTGAACCTCCATCTAACACACGATCGATCGTTCGAATCTGGTGATCGATCGTGACTAACCCAGATCGACAAAACAGCTTGCCAGCCTCCCACACACTCAAATCCACGCCCAAAACACTCACAAATCATTCTCATGCAATACTAATTCTAATATACATATTAAAAACACTCTAAGAAGCTCTAATCAACACAAATCCAATCCACAACACCCACGAATAGAAAATAAAAATAACACCAAATAACCGACGAAATCAATCAAAAATCGTAGTGTAGGTTGAGGATATTACCTTTTGCACGAAATGTAGATCAAAACGAACTAGATTCACACCAAAATCTCACAAATGTCGCCCAAAATTTTCAACACTCACCCGGTTAAAAAACCAATGAATTTGAGCTTGGGCTTAACCTTAATGACTTCTAAACACTCTCACAACTAAAAAATGATCGATCGACCAAGCATTAAAATTCCCGCCCAATTTTATACCGATCGATCGTAATTACCGATCGATCGTTGAGAATAAAAACGCCGTCGTATGAAGACCCAAAATTAACGATCCATTGGTACCAAAATATTAAACGACACCGTTACGTACCGATCGATCGCCAATAATGCGATCGATCGGTTCTAATTATTAAAAAAATATTTTTAGCCTAACAAATGACTTAATTATTAAAAATTTTACTTATAATATCATATTAATGCATACTCATACTGATGAATTATAATCATGTGTTAAATAAGCGTTATGTCACTAATTTCAAATATCTTAATACCTCACTCATACTAACACAAACAAAATGCATCTATGTTGCAACATGTATAACTTATACATGCTTTCTTAAAAATTAATGATATGTACTTGATATGTTTTTATGTAATCTAAATACATCCTAACATACTTTGTTAATATATATTTCTATGTTTCTAATCATTTAAACTCATTTAAACTCATCATTATTTAAAAAAAATTGAGGGATGTTCGCGATATCGACGATCGATCGGTTAGTGCACCCAAACGACGACGATAACACCGATGGATCGGTGTGGATGATCGGTGTAGTTGTAAACAAAAAAAAAAAAAAACGATTTCTTGTTAAATTCTTTATATTAGTTATTTGATAAACCACTTATTTCGTTATTTTTGCCGACCAAAGGGTATATTGGTCATTTTACTTATATAAGTGTCGATAAAGAAATACAAATAGAAAAACACGTACATAGTAATCAAAGTTTCTTCTGCATATCCACAGATATTCCAGAAAATGTCTCAAATACGTAAATAAAAAAACCAAATCCAAATAAACACAAATGTCTCAAACAGATAAATAAAACCATAAATCAAAATGTATGTCCCAAATAGATATAAAAAAATAACATCAAAACTCATCAACGTCGAACAGCATCACGGAAAGTGGCCACGTCATCAGGAATATCTCCGGGAATCCTCTGTGGATCTGCCTCCATCTTGAAATCATCCAGAGTCTTCTTAATTTCTTCCAGCTGCTCGCTGACGTCGCCATATGAGCCACGACCGACTTGTTGCGCAGCATTGTCACAGTGCACTCCCCATCGAAGGCGGTCCGGAGCTCCTTCAGCTGCTCCTCTATTGACTGCATCGCCTCTCAAATGGCTGTAGAGTGGCCTTCATAGTCGCGCTGACACGGCTGTCGAAGTCCGCAAATAGCTGGGCCACCCATGGAGGAGGCACTGCAGGTGCTCCGTCTCCATAGGTGCCTCTGACGCTGATGTCGAAGGCCGTGATGCCTCCTCTACGGCCGCGCTGCTCTACGAGCGAACCGTCGAGTCAATGCCCCCTCCTGGCCCCGGCTCCTGGACAGAGTGAACTTGTTCAGCGCACTCTTAACCTCCTTACGTGTATCCGAGGCAGCGATCACGACTCCCCGAGAAATGAGGAACTGAGTCAGAAACACGCCGTATGGGAGGCTATATTCCTTAATTCCCCAAGCCTCATCCATAATCAGCTCGAACATGTACAACGGAAAATCTATCGCGTCTGCTGACCCCAGTAAGAGCATGCACTGAGCTCTCGTGAACGGACACTCGGTGGAATGAGTTCTGCCATCGACGTTCGCGTCCAGATAAGGTGCAAAATCCGCCAAAACTCACTGAACTCACTCTGCTTGATTATGCTGCCCACCACTGCAGAGGTCTTCCCAGTCATCAGCGTCCACAATCCTGCTCTGATGTCCTCTGTTCATCATTCAGGGGTACCGCCGGGAAACAGGGGCTCTCGGGCCGGGGGCAGTTAAAAATCGCAATGACGTCTGCCGAGAATAAGAACTGCACGCCTCGCACCTAGCTGCACCTCAGGTGCTCTATCGACCGAGACGAGTGCACAGAAGAAATCTTGCACAACTGCGTCCACGCAAAACCCCTCAGTCCACGAGAGCTGATGAATAAACCCTTGGTACTCGAAGAGCTGGTAGAGGGAGTGCTCCTCGTACAATAACTGATCAAAATCAGAGAGCGTCACAGGACGCTCTTTGGCCACTGGCCGCCCCCTCAGGTACTCCATTCGCCTCTCCAAGGTCATCATTGGATCAGCGACTTCTTGCTCTTGGGACGACGATCCCGTCCCGGTTCTCGTTGTGCGTGCACGCTTAACTCCTGACATTTTATGTATACTGCAAAAATTGTATATAAATATGTGTTAATAAGTAATCACAATAACGTATTATTTAAAAAAAAAAAATCACAATCACATAATTATTAATGAAGTTGAAACAAAAAAATTCGATCGATCATCCAAACGATCACTAAATGTGAATATTAACGACGATCGATACACGAAAATGGACGATCGATTATACAACGATCAATCTAAATCGATCATCTAAATGGCGATCGATCAAATCAATTTCACCGATCGAACGCTATCGGTAAAACACGCGTTTCAGTGCACAGACAATCGATCGTCCATGCAACCAAACGCACAGTATCACTAAGGGATCGATCGCCACAATGATCGATCCAGTTAATCAAAAACGGTACGCTTCACATTGTAGCTTACCGATCGATCGCTTAGGCGTAAGCGATCGATCGATCATCACTTCAAGCTAGGACGACATAATATAATCGATCGGCAACATACACGATCGATGTCCCAAATTGAAATGCATAGTTTCAGGGGAACGATCGATCGCTCTCTAAAGCATCGATCACTCCCGTACCAAATCAGCGATCAATCGGTGAATTTAACTGATTGATCATTACCTAGCACACTACGATCGATCGCCTATTAAGGTGATCGATCGTTATGGGAACAAATATACACAGGACGTTACAAAACCCCAAAACAAGCCCAAAATCACCCAAAATTGATCCCAAAATAATCCTAAACTCTTAAAACATGCATCAACAATAAAATAAATATATTTTCGGTCCTAAATGGATGATATAGCAAATTAGAAAACGTAAACTAAAAATTCGCTAGTGAACAACCGCTTAATATTGCTTAAAAAATAATATAAGTACGTACCTTTGACATAGAAGACAACGAAGGATGATTCCACGCACTTTGGAAGACAATGCAGCAAGAAATGGCTCCTTGCACTTTGAGAGGATTTCGAAGATTTTGTGGAAGATAACCGGTAAAAATGACTTCGGCGTTTCATATAATCCTTCGTGCTGATCGATCGGTAGTTAAGTGACAAACGATCGCTATTTTTTAACACGTGGTGTCTTTCCATTCGCTGAAACTACGATCGATAGCCAACCCGGTCATCGAACGACAATTCGAAAAAAGTGACAGTTGCGCTTACCGATGATCGCATATCTTACCGATTCGATCAACGTTTCGTATTTGCATATTTATGCTTACCGATCGATCGCATATCCTGAACGATCGATTCGAGTTTTCAAAGCCACGTGGTTATTAATAAACCATCGATCGGTATATAAACAAATGATTGATGGTTTGAGTGACGACGTAAATTCGTCGCCTAAACTCTGTGCATCTAGTGATGGAGCATTTTGTCACAAAATTAAACGATCAAGTGTATGACGAAACTTTTTGTCACCAAAAAAATAACTTTTAGTGATGATAATTTTAATTTCGTCACAAAATAAAACCTTTAGTGACAAAATTTGGTGACGAAAAGTAGTTTCGTCACGAAAAAATCTTGTTTAGTAACGAAAAAGCATTTCGTCAACTAAAAATTAGCTTTTAGTGACGAAATTCATTTTGTCACCAGAATTTCGTCACTAAAAGTCAATTTTCTAGTAGTTTTTGTTGGGGACATATATAAGCTAAACTTTTTATTATAAGGAGGCAGGGAGGTAGACTTGGTACTCGAGGTTTTTTCTGTAGAATTTTTTTTCGTTCATCTTAGTATGGGGAACTAAATTCTCAAGTGGGGCTAGGGACGAACTTGCACACTAGACTGTTTTCAATTCATTCTTAATTTGTGTATTTGATTTTCCAATTACTAAAACTCTTTTGTTTTATCATTCTCAATTCATTGTTGATGTTTTCTTCTCCGAATAATCATAGAATTTATTCTGTTTATGGATTTAGTAATGCTTTTTCTATTGAATGGATTAGTTCCTTGATTATGTTTGGATCAATTATTTATCTATATTGACTTACTTCTCTGCTGCAATATTGCTCCTTGAGTATATTGTCGTCATTGGATTTTCTCAATAGGGATAATAATTTACGTACTCTAAAAGTGGTGAATGGTTTTCAAAGGATTACATTTGGTTTAATTTTGGTTTATAAATCTATACCTTCCAATTGGAGTAATAGTATTATTAATTTGGTTGGCATGTTTAAGCAGGGAATAGTGCTTGTCACGTTATATGTGAGCATGGAGTAGTCCATCTCAACTAAATAAACACTACAAGGGAATTTGAGATTTAGTGACGAACTGCATTTCGTCACTAAAAAATGAACTTTTCTTGACGGAAATTTTTTTCGTCACCAATTTCGTCACTAAAAGTCAATTTTTTTGTGACGAAAATTTTCGTCACAAGCCGACCGATCAGTACATATATGATTGATCGCTCATTTTGTGACGAAACGCTCCGTCATGAAATGCAAAGAGCTTTGGTAACAAAATTACGTCATCACCACTACTGATCGATCGACCGTTTGTTTGTCCATCAATCGCTTACCAATGGACTCGTGTCAGACGATGAAATCATAAAGAATGGCATGTTGAAACGTGGCTTTGTAAAGCGATCGATTGTATAACACAATCGATCGATCGGTAAGCGTAACCGTCAGTAAAACAAAGCATGTTAGCCACATGTTACACTACCGATCGATTGTGCCATACTACCGATCGATCATGCTATACTACCGATCGATTAGTTGGTCAACGAATGGAAGTGTGCCACGTTACATGATCAATCGGATAGGGATCGATCGGAGTGTAACCGTCATTTTGAATCGTTGTTCGATCTTTCAATTAGCGATCGATCAGTTTTTCAACAAATGTAGAGTGCCACGTGTTGAAAAAACAAGCGATCGGTTGGCCAACAACGACCAATCGATCGGCGTGAGGGATTAAATGAAACTAATAGTGGCATTTTTACCAGTTATCTCTCTACAATATTCTCACAAATCCTCTCAAACTTCAATGACCCTTTCATGCTGCACTGTCCTCCACAGTGCATGGAAACTTCCTCCATTGTCATCTACATCAACGGTATGTAGTTTTGTTACGTTTTAAGCGGTTTTAAGCTATTTTAAATTGGTTTTAGTTTAGTTTTTTTACATTGCAATATATTCCATTTAGCTCTGTAAACTATATTTATTAGTGTTAATGCATGTTTTGGGAGTTTGGGATTGTTTAAGGATGAATTTAGGGTGATTTTGGGGTATGATAGGAACTGTGCATTTACTACCATTTGTCCCCACTCCGATCGATCACTTGTTCAAAACGATCGATCGGTAGGTGGTTGCTGAGAAACACAATCGATAGGCTTAGTTAGCCGATCGATCGTGTTGGTATTTTTGGGTCTGATAGATCGGTCCCAAAAACTATGCTTTTCATTATTAGGCGATCGATTGCAGATGTGGATCGATCCATCGATAAGCCTAATTTGAAACACAGCGTTTACAGTAAGTAGCAATCAATTGCCTAAAGGGAGATCGATCGCTTGGGTAATACTGTGCGTTTTGTTGCATCGACGACCGATCGTTTATACATTGGGATCGATTGGACTACTTGACCGATGATCGTTATTGTGTGATCGATCGCACATGTCACCGATCGATCAGTATGTTTCCAAACTCATAGCTTTGATTACATGATTGATTGGTTATTTAGGTGATCGATCATTATATTAATGAGTCGACAGTTCGAAAAAACTGCTTTCGAGATTCCAACCAAGCGGTCACCAGCCCGTGTATGTGCATGTGATTCGAAACCAAACCGATCACTAGTGATTAGCTTCGAGTCAAAAGTAAATTTGGAGTCTAAAAATAATTTGCAAATAATATTAATAGAACAATATTCAATACTCATAATAATAATAAACTGTCTACTAATATGCAATCATTATAAGTAAACAAAATACATAATCGATAAGTGAGTTAGTGAAAATACATAATCTACCCAAATCTTTGTTTGGGCGTCAAATGGGATGTGAGCTGTCTTATGTGCTCCATCATCTGCTCATGCTTTTCTTGTTCCATTCATTGCAGCATCTGTTCTTGTTCTTATTGTTGCTTCTGTTACTGCTCCTCCAACTCCTGTTGATGCTCCCGCATCGTCTACTCCATTTTTGTCCGCCTCACCAGAAGCTATTCATATTCCCATATTTCTACCCCTTATCTCCTATCCTAATAATTGAGGTGAAGATGTTTAAGTTCTGGAGTGATGAAAGTCCTCTAACCAATAAATATTGAGAATTATAAACATATTTTCTAATTATGGAGATTAATGATACTATTAATCTCTATAAATCACATTTTGGTACACTTTTTTTTTTTATAAATTGTGAAGTTGAATATATGTTTAGGGAGTAGAAAGTATATGGTTAATTAGTGGAGGAAATGCTTAAAAGAGTAAAACATCTTAAACAGATTATTAAATTTTAATGGACTATGCTCTTGATTAATTTCACCTTAATTTTTTTTTTTTTCTAAGCAAAGGTGGATTTCATTTCACGGGAAGGAGAATGCAAGCACTGAATCCAGAGCCATCCAAAGCTGGAAACGTTCATATGGGGCACAAAAGGCCCACTACATCATTTTCAAAGGCCTAAAGGGCCACAAACCAGAAGGCCTTAA
This sequence comes from Morella rubra, assembly GCA_003952965.2. Taxonomy (NCBI): domain Eukaryota; kingdom Viridiplantae; phylum Streptophyta; class Magnoliopsida; order Fagales; family Myricaceae; genus Morella; species Morella rubra. The sequence continues at coordinate 158,387 of RXIC02000103.1, read as the reverse complement.
AGGCCAAAATCCAACAGGCCAAAAGGGCCTCAACCAATGGGGTCAACAGACCCACAAACCCAACTTGGGTCCAAAACCCAAGGCACAACACCACCGCGTGCGAGAACAGCAAATGCTGTCACCGGAGGAGGAGCTGGACAAACACCTGCAGCAAAAGAGCCCATAGAGGGAGAAACTAGGCCAGAAGGGGAGCAAAAGCCACCAAGTGTGTCAGATCCACCGGCCTCAAGAGTGGTGCGTGGAGATCTAGGAGTCGGTGGTGTGCTGCCGGACAGGGACGACATTGAAGATCTGGAGCCGCTGAAGATGACCAAGGGGTATGTGCTCACCAGAGAATGCCCTGCCGTGGCCAAGAAGTCTTCACCGGGCAAAAACCCATGAAACAAAACCACCGAACATTTCAAAGAAAAAAAACAGAAGAAAAAAAAAAACTCCTAACAGGCCAATGGCCGACCAGGAGAGGGCGGACGGGAGGAGGAACTCCTCCAATCTCCCAAAGGATGGGTGGATGTTGAAGGGGGTGGCAAAAGAGTGAAATGGGGGGAGTCTAGGGAGAAGGAGGACCCTCTCTCTCTAGACTTTTCGAGGAAGTTTTTGATTAATTTCACTTTAAATGATATCAAATGAAGTTAAAAAAGTAACATGTGATATAGAATCTCAAACTTAGTGGTATTCAGATTGTAATGTGTCATAGATTGTGTTAACAAAGACATAAGTATTGGACAAGTGGCATAAACAGTTTAGTTTAGCCCGAATACTTTGCCCCCAGTCCAAGAAGCTATCCTAGCTGTGTTGAACTTGGGTCGGATGTCTCAATACTCGTAGTACCTGGGAGTTTTTCTCCTGTTCCCTCGATCCAAGAAAAGAGCTCTGACTAATATAAAGGAGAAAATTTTGACCCATCTTGTCCCTTGGAAATCGAAAATTATTTTACATGCTGGTCGCACGATACTGATTAAAACTGTGGCCACTGCAATCCCCTCTTACACAATGTCCACTCTGCTCTTCCCGTTGGGGTGATGAAATGGAGAAATTTATTAAACATTTCTGCTGGGGCCATAGCTCGGATTCTCACAGACATTATGCTCCTAAATCCTGGATTTCTATTTGCCAACCTCGTGTGGTAGGTGGTCTGGGGATTACAAGGTTTTTTGATGTGAACAGAGCCTTTGTTGCCAAACTTGGGTGGTTTATTTGCACTAAGCCATTGGATTTCTGGGTCCAGATACTCAAGGCAAAATATTTCCCTCGTCATCAATCTCTGTTACAAGCTCCCAGAAGAGCTGACTGCTCTTGGACTCGGCGTAGTAATCTGGCGGTTTGTGACAATATTCTAGCTAAGAACTTCTGATATTTGCCAAAGTCGGGTAATTTGCTTTCTATCCGCACGGATCCGTGGATTCCCACCCTCCTCGAATTCATCCCGGTTTTGATCTCAGGACTCCAATTGCCCGCTACTTTTCAGAAGGTTGAAGACCTCTTCGATTTTCAAAGAGGTGTGTGGAACCTCCCCGTTATTCCGCGGTTCTTCACGTCAAACTCAGTTCAAGCTGTTTGTAACCTCCCAAACCTCTCTCCCTCCGGGGTTGACAAACTATTTTGGGCTCCGGATCCCCATGGCTGCTTCTCTGTGAACTCAGTGTATAAATCCCTCTGTCTTACTGATCAACAGGTTTTGTCTCAGAGAGTTTGGAAGAAGCTGTGGAGACTTAAGAACCAGGATAGGCTAAAAGTGTTGCTCTGTAAATGTCCTCACGAAGCTTTGCCCTTTCGGGCTCACCTAGCCTCTATTTGTGGTTTTCCTCTTGAGACTATGGGTCTTTGCCCTCTGTGTAACAGCTCACCGGAAGCTGCTATCCACTTATTGAAAGTTTGTCGACGGAAATTATACTTACTTGATCTTGAACAAAGATCTTGAACTTTGTCTACGATTGAATCTTCAATTTTTAATAATCTTCAGGTCTTGTTGATCTCACACCTTGAATCTTTTGATTTCACAACTTAGCAACCCAAATATTCTGCCTCCTTCCTCTCCACGCTCATAACTATTTTAGGATTTTCTCTGAGTCCTGATGGCCAACCTCAAACTAAAATTAGTCAATTATAGACTATCTCATAGTTATCCTTATAATAAAACCCTAGCTGTGATAGTGTGTGGAATCGTTAGGGATCTCAAATCTCGGCCGTAGATCACATGGAAAAAACTCTTTTCCATTAACTCCATTATATTCTTTATTCCAAATTTTAGGCTTCTACTAATTATAATCATGTCCACCAACATATTACAATTTACCCCCGAGTATTTAAGATTGATTTGTGAAATCCCTTTATGCTAACAATTATTTATTTATTTATCTTCCACCAAATTATATTCACATGAGTCAATAGGACCAGAATCATACATTGATTAAGTCCCTAACTCATATAATTCTCAATTCACAATCTATAACTCGTTGGACTATTACTAATTGTTTTCAAAAAAATTTCCCAAATAAATATATAATATATATATTAATTTCGAAAAAAAATTCAACGCAATACCATTGGCCAATGGATTCTTTTGTAGTCCAACCTTATATAATATATTGAATACCTACCCATCAGAGACTGATGGATTCCTTATTGAGCTTTATACAAAATCATTTATTATGTACAAGACCCAAAGTTATCTAGAAATATTTGACCTAAAAAGATATCACTAAATGACTCGGTCAAAGGACAAGTACACAATAAATGGATCAGTAAAAACCTCATCTAAGGATACAATAAAACAATTGTGCTAAATACATTCTCAACATCAGTGATCACTTCTGGAAGGTATTCATATTTGATCTTCATCAGTGCATGTACTCTTACATTACATCCATCGTTGCTTAAGGCACACCTCATGACGAGTCCAATCCTATTAATAAAGCACAACAATGTAGACCTATCGTACTAATTAATATGTACCTTGGTCTAGAACAAAAATTTAGTGAACAAGGAATCGAAAAGTTCATACTTCCCGCCTTTGATTCATTAATCATTGGCATGACTTTTCTACAATGTCACTCAATATCTATGAACATCTTATTTCATATTATATACCAATAAATAAATATAAACATGTGACATCTAAATAAATATTATTTAGATAAATGATTTTAGGGATTATTCTTAAAATTAATTCTTAGATGCCATATTGCCCATGTTGCCTGGAGAAAGGCTCCATGACCTGCTTGGTGGACGCTTTGCCCCTTCAACAATTCCAAGAGTTTGTGTCTCTTTATCATTTCTCCTGGTGATTTACGATCCTTGCTCAGAACTGAGCATTCTATAGCCAGGTTTGATTCTGACTCCTTGCAACAGAGTGTGGCCTCCTCCTCCTTCGGGTTTTCCAAGTGCAATACCACATTGCATTCACCAATCCTTGTACACCCTGAACCCCAATGGTTAGGGGTTAGTTCTATCGTAAAAACCAATGAAAACGCAAAATTAGGGTAAAGGTAGAAATTAGTTATTACAAAATAAACAATATTGATAAAAATCACATTAAAACTGAAAACAATTAAATAAAAATACTTAAGTTTAGAACACTTTAAAAACCAACAAAATTACCCAGACGCTATCTAATACGATCTCGGCTACTCCTAAATATTCATCTGAAAAAAAGAACAGATAGCGAGTGAATTCGACAACTCAATAAGCAAAATCATTATCTACGTGCACTTCATGAGCCACATTTAAGAAGTAAGAACCAATAGAAAACTCTAAATCTCAATCTAAATAATTATAACCATAACTTTAAAACAACTTTTTATCTTTTATAATAATACTATAGAAAATCCCTTTACAATAATTGTGGGTCACGTTATGTGACAGGTGTGAAGTTGCTACCTAGTTGGATCACCAAACCTAAAACCAAACTACGGTAAGAATTCTCCCTCACTAAGGCATGGTCACTGTCCAAGTGTGCACTCGGGAAAGAACCTAAAAAATAAACCACTCCATTTCTAGAATGGGTGCACTCAATGGGTTGCAATTGTACCAATGCGCTGTCTCATAACTCTGGGCCTCAGGTTTTGAAAATACATAACATATCATACATAATCATCAAAAACTTGATTTAAACATTGAAAACATCATGTAATATCATTGGACATAAAATAGGCTCATTGTTACACATTTCATGCTATAATGTTTAACCAATTTTATCATAACGCAATGCACATAAAACTTTGAGATTTTTCAATAAAAACATGCAATTTCTCAAATATCACTTGGGTCTTTTAGGAAAATCTAGCAAATAACCCCGCTTTCCTCGCCCTTCATAACACTTATAAAAGACACTCGGAAACCTGACTAGAACCTTCGAAAAGACACTCGATTTCTCATTCTCCCAATCAATACGCATCGTAGTGACTAACTAAGGATTTATAAAAGACTAATTGCAACCCTATTTAAAGAAGGACTCTAGAATTTGAAAATATTGATGTTGCTATCCATTTTAAAATTCAAACATATTCAAAAGTATTCAAATTAAAAACTTTAAAATCTAAAGAGATAAAGATAAAACATCCCTTCTTCAAATTTCAAACACTTTTAAAAAGATAACCATTTTCAAAATCAAATCAACATTTCAAACTTAAACATTTTAAAACAGATAACTTTTTCAAATAATTCGAAATTCCAAATTCAATTAAATTATATTAAAAAGAAAATACGAAAATCCGGGGTGCTACAATCCTTCTCTTCTCTGGCGGTTTCCTTCCGAGCGGTGGCAGAACCAAGCTTGGGCGAATAGGGGCCACCGCCCAGTTGGTTTCTGCCAAACTGTCTGCAATTTTTTTTTTTATATATTTGTTTTGCCTAGGCCCGCCCACATACTTAAGCCCGCCCACCCCCCCCCCCCCCCTCGGCCCGCTAACCCAGCCGCAATTTTATTTTACCTTCTTGTTTCATCTTTTCCAGATTATGGGCCACGGGAGTCAAATTGAGTGTTGTTTTGCCAAGTTTTCATTTGAAAAGATGGACTAAAACATATTTACGTTTGTGGACTTCGGTCCTCCATACAAGGCTTAATTTGGAAATTTTCATTGTCTTTCTAGTTCTACAACTATGTTGTAACCACCGGGAATATTCCAAAACAGATGGGTTCATTGAAGAGGCTAAGTTTTCTTGCCTTGCAATCTAATAGATTAATGGGTGATATTCCTGCAAGAGGTTGAATCTGCAACCCAATACTTTTCTGAAGTAAATTTATTTGGAAAGCGCAACTTCTCGGCTGTGTACGTACAAAGGAGTTCTAAGAAACGGTTCTCTTGTAGCTATTAGGAGCTTTAATGTGCCCAGCTGTAAATCTTACGAAGCTGAGTTTCTTAAGGGGTTGAACTTGTTAGGCTGAGGTTTATGTTGCTCAAGGAGCCGAGGTGAATGTTTCCTCGTATATGATTTTGCTCCAAATGGGAACTCGCCATGATATCTTGATGTAGATGATGGAAGCAACCTCGCTCTTGACTGGTCCAAGAGGGTTTCTACTATCAGTGGCATTGCCAAAGGTACGTAATTCATATTCATCACATTAGTTTAGTTAATTCCATTTTCTGAATCTATTGCAACCAGTACAAGAAATATAGCTTTAGGTGACAAATTTGGGTGTCAAACCAAATTTTGTCACCTAAAGTGGCCTTTCCTGACAAAATATTAATTTCGTCACCCAAAACCATCCAGGAATGCCAAAACAGTCCGGACCGGTCAAAAACACGTTCAGACGTATTTCGGTGTGACGACATACACGCGTCGCAAATGAGTGACGATAAAAATAGTCACAAAATACAAAATACCGTCCGACGAATAACCAAACTGTTCGGACTCTTGCTAGGTGACAAATTCCAAATTGTCGTAACTGAGTGACAATTAGAATCGTCACAATTTTTACAATATCATTCAGACTCTTTTATACAATGTCCGCACAGACATTACCTAACGAATAATAATCGTTAGCATATAGTGACAAATTAAAAATCGTCATGAACACTCAATCCCGTCCGACGTCATCAACCGCATTCCAATGGAAAAAATAACTTCGTCCGGACGCTAAAAAACATGTCCGCACAGGTATGAATGCTTCTTCGCGAATCGTGTGGTTCCACGTTGCAAAACTTCATACACATGAAACCGTCGAAAATCCGTCCGGACAGTTTAAGTTCTAGAACCTTTTCGAATCGGGCATATTTAATGACGTTAAATTTGATTGGCCACATGTGAATATAACCTGAGAAGCGTCCGAACGCATATGAAATCCATTTGGACCTTCCTAAAACATTAAACCGGCCAGACTTTGTCAAAATCACAAACTCACTCTCTTCTCTCAAACTTTTCTCCCAAACATTTTCACTACCCGTTCGAGATCTCTCAAACAACTTCAGGTAAAACTTTCTTCCTGTTTAGTTTGTTGTGTTGTTTGCGTTCATCAAAACACCGTTCAGACGGTTGTTTAAGCCATCCAGACGTGTGTTATCTCGTTAGACGTCCTGAAATTTAAACGATGCAATTTGACGTTCGTGCAAACGGTTTGTGCTTATGTTCAAACGGTTTTTGCTAGGTTGACATGGAACGCTCCGAGAGTATCACCAATGTCGGGGGACAGACAGAGGGACCAGCTTGGGTGGACGCTTTTTTAGTGGAGTTGAAGGAGAGTATTCAGGCGATAGTGGAGCCAACGCATTCGTTGTGCATGGAGCTCCAATGTGCTTGACCGGTCTGGAGACCAAATTTGCTCTAACGGATAAGGCTCTGACGGAAGAGCTGAATATTATGTGGATGGAACTGTTCTCTGTGAGAGAACAATTGTCTCAGTTGTCCCAGTCTGTCCATACCGTTCCGATACAGCTGCAGACTCTTGTCAGACGGGTGGATAATATGGAGGAGCATTTGGCGCATGTTCGTGATGCCCTCGGACAAGATCTGGACAAGCCAGATCATGGTTTGGACTAGTCTCCTATTTATGCTTTATCACTATTATTTATTTATCGTTTAAAGGACCGTCTCGGCTTGTACTAGACATTATGATTGTGTTTTTTCATTCGGTATTTGGATTATTTTTTATATTTTATATTAATTATGTTTTTTCACTAGATTAAATTTATTACAATTTAAACGGATAATTAGTACAATCAAATGGGTGATTAGTACGAGTGCTATGTTAACGGAACGGTTAGTGTAATTAGATTGTAACGGTTAGTGTAATTAGCTTGCAATTACAATTAAATAGGTGATTAGTTATAACGGATGTTTAAAATAAAAGTATGCTTAACTATATTTTTTTTTATGTATTCAAAATAAATAAATTAAGTTAAAAATTTGAACCAAATTACATTGTGTTAAATTGAGTGAAGTAAATTAATTACGTAAATTAAGTTGAGTGAAGTAAATTAAATTTAGTGAATTTAAAACAAAAGTAATGTTAAATAAATTTGCTAGCTGTCCACAGTCCATTAGCGTCCGGACAACCTTATTGCAACAGGAGACGTGTTTAATGAGGTAGGCGTTCGAACGAAAAGGCTTGTCCGAACGGTATGATGAAAAGACGTTGGAATGTTGAGCATCCTGTCCGAACGTTCCTGTAACCGTCGCATGGCTTTTATGTGTTTACGTTATACGACGGTTGAAAACACTGTCACCGTTCGAACCATACATCGGACGGTATTCGACGTTTATTCAGCCAAACGTGCGCTTCACGTCGCGCCAATTAAGTGGAAAACCGTTCGCACACGAAAAACGTCCGGATGTGTTTATTATGCCGAACCATTTTAAATGGTTTAAATTTTAATTTAATACGAAGTACGTTGATTGGGCCACGTGTGCAAAAAGTGTTCGGACTCCCTGCGGGACGTTTGGACGCTATCGACGGATTCTAAAAAGTCGAACAGTTTGGAATTTTCACAAATACCGAACCATTTCTCATAAAAAAAAAATCTCTCAAAGCTCAATTCTTTTCTTCTCAAATCTTGACGTAATATCACTCTTTCGAGGATCTAATCACATCCAGGTATGTTTTGCTTACTTTTAACAAGATTTTAACGGTAAAAATTTCATTTTTTTATAGTTTTATGTATAGAATTTCAATTCCATTTTTTGCATAGTACATTGTGTTTTTTTGATTGATTTTTACGTAGAAATTGATTGTGTTAAGTGTTAGGATTGTTTTAAGTGTATTAGTTTGTGTTTTGGTTGTATTTTTGGGAGTGTGGGAGGTGGAGGGACGCTGCCATGGCTGAGTTAACTCGGTCGTCCTCCCGACAGCATCGGACGCTTCTTGAGTCATCGGACATGTCCTTGAGTCGTTCGAACTCATGCCAAAGCCATTTGGTGGTATACGTTGTCTTTTTGAGTTTGTCCGGATGATATATGAAAGCTGTCCAGACGTGGTTTATTTTAAATTTAAATTGTTTAATTCTTTGTTGTAAGTTCAAACATCTACCTATCTCTGTTCGGATGCCTTGTAGTATCCCTCAGGGATACGTTGTCATTTTATTGTGTCCGGACACTTTTTCAATGTAGTCCGAACATTTAAATGTTAAATTTAAATAGTTTTCGTATATGTTTTGGGTTTGGACGATACCCAATTATGTTCAGACGCTTTTTAGACTTTCAAAATGGATACGTTGACATTTTGATAGTGTCCGGACGCTTCATCGAGCTGTCTGGACAGTGTTCCTTGGTGTTCGGACGGTTTGACTTTGTTCAAACTGTTTTTTCATGTTCGGACGTCTTTCTAACCGTGCAAATATTTTTGTACATATTCTAAAAAAATGAGCAAGCGTCCACGTACCAGCATCCGGCTGATGACGAGCAACCTTCCACTCTAGCTTTAACGGTGGAGCAGCATACAGTGATCATTATGTCCCGCTCGATTGTTGTCCAGTGGGACATCAAGTTGGTAGATTTTTACGATCTTACATTTGAGGGTCAAACGCTTCCGGAGGTGGTGGAGGAGGTAGTTGGCTTCCGTTGATCCATAGGACCGGCTATGCATCGAAGAACCTAGTGCGAGTTTTATTGTGCTATATTACAGGCGAGGACCTTGAGGAGCCTAGTATGGAGCTCACTGTCCGTAATGTTCCATCATATTCTCGCCGGACGAGCTGGCGAGATTCTTGGGGTACGAGAGGGATTTGGCAGTGTTCCCAAACCTGCCAATGAGCCAAGGAGGGCCGGCCTACTAAGGCCGAGGTATTCCGGACTATGCTGGGCGAGGATACAACTATTTTGGAGGGAAGCTATATGATACACGGCAGCTGCTTCCTTTTTGGTGGATCATACACCTGATCCTATGCTCCGCCATCAACCCGAAGAAGCACACCACGGAGCTGTCTTATAGCCGGGCCGAGTTCTTGTACCTGGTAGTTGTACAGGGGCTACCTGTTGATATGGCATCATACATCTACCAATCCATTCGTGCAGAAGACCTAAAGACTAATGCTATGATTCACTGCCGCACAGGATTCTTCTAACCCAATTCCTACTTGCCATGATGGTACCCGAGGGTGCTGACGAGCCAAGGGCGATTCCACTTGCCTTAAATGGTAGGTGTTTATGCTCAATGTTATAAGCGTGTATCTGGGGACTGAGGGGAAATGCTGTCAAAATTTCTAGAGCATCGGTCACAATGGTCGGGTCAATTACGTGTAGTACGTGATATTGTAAACTTGAATGGGATAGGACCTATCACCCAAAGAAATTGGAGTTGAGTGTGAATGTCATCATTGTTTGCATTGTTGTTTGTGTTTTCATCTTTGAAGGAACAATATGGATAGGAGTTGGATTTATGAGGCTGATAGACTCAAAAGTGTGATGTATAGTGATGGTGTTCAGGATTTTATGAGTGTTGCCCGTAGTTATGCAGATAGTCGGGGACTGATAAGATGTCCATGTAAGAGATGTAAGAATGTGTTGTTCCAACGTGTAGACAAGATGGAGGATCATTTATTCATAATTAGGTTTGACCAGAGTTACACTGATTGGGTATTTCACGAGAGTTAATTTCAGAAGTTACACTCATTGGGTAGTGACTTTAGAACCTGAACCGAGCAATGAGGACTCTGAGGGAAACATAAATGATGATATGAGAGACATGTTAGAAGATTTTGAGGAGGGAAGAGGGGTTGATGAGAACGCTGGTGAAATATGCGGGTCCTGAGACAATCGAGTCTGGGTCTGGAGACGGGTTTTTCGAGTATACTAAGTTATGGGCGGATGCTAAGCGAGAGTTGTATCCCGGGTGTAAGAAGTACTCGAAGTTGTCTTTTTTTGTTAGGTTACTTCATGTGAAGTCGGAGAATAATTTGACTGTAAAGGCATTTGAAGATGTGTTGGCTTGATAAAAGATGCGCTGCCGGAGGGGGAGACACTTCCTAAATCTTATTATGAGGTGAAAAAGTTAAGAAAGAATTTAGGATTTAGCTACGATAACATACACGTGCTTAAATGACTGTGTACTATTTTGGAAGGAGCACAGTGAGTTAGAAGAGTGTCCGGTGTGTGGGGAATCGAGGTGGAAGTACAGTCAGAATAGCAAATCAAAGGTTCCTCAAAAAGTGTTGCGGCATTTTTCCTTGAAACCGAGGTTGCAAAGATTGTTTCTGTCAAGGCAAACAGCAACGGATATGCGGTGGCACCAAGAGAAGCGTGTGGTTGAAGATGGAGTGATGAGGCATCCTGTAGACTCTGGGGTATGGAAGGACCTCAATATGAAGTACGAATGGTTTGGTCAGGAATCTCGGAACGTCCGGTTGGGTTTGGCATCTGATGGGTTCAATCTGTTTGGCAACATGAGCTTATCGTATAGTATATGGCCAGTGGTACTAATTCCATACAATTTGCTGCCATGGAAATGTATGAATGACTCAAGTTTCATGTTGTCGTTGCTTATTCGGGTCCAAGAAGTCCCAGGAATGATATCGACGTCTACTTGCAGCCATTGATAGATGAGTTGAAAGACTTGGGGGAAAATGGAGTGCAGACATACGACGCGGCAGTGTCAAGTCCATTCAAGTTACATGGTGCTTTGCTTTGGACAATAAATTATTTTTTGGCTTATGGTAATCTCTCGAGTTGGAGTACGAAAGGACGGTTAGCATGCCCTAATTGCAATGCTAACACAATCGTTTTGGTTGAAACATGGGGGCAAACATTATTTTTTGGGACATCTCCGGTATTTGCCCGGAGGGACTTAGCATTAATGGGTATTAAAAAGGAGTTGCATTTAAAGGTTCGGGGTCAGCAAAAGGTGATGCCTCAAGCATTATTTACTTTAACAAAGGATGAACGTAAGAAATGTTGTGAATAGCTGAAGGGTGTTAAGTTTCCAGATGGATACGCCTCTAATATATCCTATGCGTAAATATAAAAGAAGGGAAGATAATGGGTATGAAGAGTCACGACTCACTCTTGTTGCAGCGACTGTTACCAACAATGATACACGGGTTGTTAGGAAACGAAGTATGTACAACGTTGACTGAGTTGAGCTTATTCTTTAGAGACTTATGCTCAAGACAATACGTTTAGACATTGTGGACCAGTTAGAGAAGGACATCAGAATGATTCTTTGCAAGTGGAACATTTATTCCCTCATCATTTTTTACTATTATGGTTCATTTAGCCGTTCTACCTTGAAACTTAAGGGTCTCGATGTAAATGGAGAAGTATATGGGGAAGATGAAGCGTTTTTAAGAATAAGACACTGAGGTCCATAGCAGAGAATTATGTGTTAAATGAATGTCTAACTTTTTGCTCAATGTATCTTGGTATGAGAGTTAATAGAAAAGACCTCAATTATGCCGACATGGATGATCGAAGTTGTCGTCTTTTTGTATTTACTCAAAGTGTTTGCCACTAGAGCTGGTAGGGGTCAAGATTTGAATAGAAAGGTAAAAGCAGTGGTACGTACTCAACAACTGTTCAGAAATAAGCCAACATATAGAGTAAGTGTTTAAGAATATTTGTTCACTTAAACACTTATCAGTTCATTATTTTTAATTTATTATAAAATATCTTATTTGTTTATAGCGAGCACTTAGAAGAGATGAAGAGCAATCACCAATAAATGTTGATAGGAGGCACGAAGAAGGATTTCGTTATGGTTTAGAAATCGGGTATTTATTTAATTTTGTCTCTATTATATGTTTAATTTTAATGATATTTTTTTTAGAGTCAAACTTAACACGTGTTTACTATTTTAGATTCAAACTATGCGCAATGAAAATTCGGTGTCGATGATTTGTATGCATTAGCATCCGGTCCGGATCAACGGGCACTTTGTTATTTGGGTGTATAGTGAATGGAGTTAGATTTCACACGGTCCTTCGTGAATAGTTTCGTAACACTAGAATAGTGGTGTGGTTGTTCCGGGGGACCATTGGGGAAGATGTTGATTTTTATGGCCAAGTCGTGGATATTTACGCGTTGCGTTATTTGCGGAATTTAGTTTATTTACTCAAATGTGACTGGTTTGACTTGAGTACTCAAAACTTAGGTCTTGATAAAAGTGGTCGTTTGTTAGTATTAACACATCCCGAAAGTGGTACAAAGACAACCCGTTCATGTTAGCTTCTCAGGGAATCAAGTGTTTTATATCGATGATATGAAGTTGGGTGGTCACTGGAAGATTGTTCAAAAGATTATCCCTAGAAACACGTATGATATTCCACCTATTGAGGAGGAAGCTAGTGAAGATGGAGAAGGACCGTCGAACCGTGAAGCATACCAGGAGAATGAGTCTATTGAGCTTTTGTGGACTTTAGCTCCTTTGACATGATCCCGTTGACTAGAAATGACGTCGAGGCTTATGTGCCGGTAACCGATGAGAGTGGTCCACAACAGCGTGAATATAAGGAACGATGATTCCTCGGAATCGTTCAGTGAAGATTGTAGTGATTCTGAAGAATATGACTCCGAGGACTAAAGTAACTTTATCGTTTCAATTTACTTTGCGTTTTATTTTATATTCATTTTGAGTAACATAATTCATTGTGTTTTTTTCTCTAATATTGATTTATTTGGTCATAGGACGACGTCATGCAAGCGGGAGGGAAACATCTTCGGTGCGATTCATCAGCTTGTAGGTACACTAGCAATGTCGGGTCCTTCACTTAGGATAGAACGAATTATCGTCCCCTACCACAGCCAGTCCAGTAGGCACCCAAAGTAGTTGTGCGTGTAAGTATCTTACCCCGTCGATCTTGATTAAATATTATGACTTTTAAATTTCTATGCTTAACTGAATTTTAAATTTATTGTTCTTCATTTGTAGTGATGTCCAGAATGAGACACGTTTGAAATAGTACGCACAAGATTGCCTTACTCAAGGCTTGCACTAGAGGAAAGCTGACTGCCATATCCCTTATGGACATACGGGCGGTGATGACAAGGCGTCCTCAATGCTCTCGAGTCATATTGGTGCGCTCGTTCGAAAACATGTCCATTTGAGACGAATAAGTGGAAGGAGGTCCCGATGAGGTTAAATCATACGTGATGAACCGAGTGTTGGTAAGTATAATTTATTAAATTTTAATTGTTGAAACTTTTTACGTACTAACTGTTATATATGTTAAGGATGACTTCCAACTAGATTACGATCGAACCGAGGATCGCATCACTGTGACGTCTACGATGAACACACGTACAGGACGCACAAAAATAGAATGTTCCAGCATTACTTGGTGTTCAATTCCAAAGAAGAGGCGTTAGAGCACCCGTATCCCAATATGAACAAGGAAGAATGGACTTGTGTTTGTGATTTATTCGTGAGCGAGGAATTTCAGGTTAAACATTTTATTCTGTCCTGAACGTTTATTTTATTTTATTATTAATTGTGGTAACAACTGTAAATGTACAATGCAGAGGAGGAGTGCAATCAACAAGGAGAATAGAGCTAAGCTGAAGATTGTACACACATCGGGAGCGAGGTCCTTCCAACGCGCGAGAGCATTGTTAGTAAGTAATAAATTTACATTTTTTTATTTATTATTTAAATAAATGACTTAGGTATTTTAATATGCACGTTTTATATTTCTTTTGGTGTACAGAAAAATCCAGAATTTGATGAGATTAGTCCTGCGTTGCTTTATAAAAAACGCATACTAATAAGGATGGCATGTAGACATCAGAAGATGCACGAGAAAATTTTGTAAGTTGTAACATTAGATTTAATGATGCATTCGTATGCGTTTATGTTTCATATGTGCTAGTTTTATCTTCTTTTCTAATTTTGTAGGAAAAAATGGAGGCGTTACTGAGTCAAAGGGAAAGTCATACACCGAAGTAGAGATCTTCGCTGAGGTGTTGGGGACGAAAGCGGGTTACGTGCGAGGTTTAGGCCGTTCAGTACTGTCTGTTGGATCATCTTCATCAGTATCGTCCGTTGATTTGTCCCGGAGATTGGAGGAGGCCAGATTAGAGATTGAGGAGATGAGGGCTAGACAGTTGGAATATGAAGCGCTTCTGTCAAACAGTCAGATATGGAGCAGACGATGCGAAAGCAGCAAATGCAGATGATGGCAGAGCAGTACAGAAAGAATCAGACGATGATAGCAAGAAAGGACCCTAGTGGAACAACAAGAACAGATGATGCAACTAATGGCGGAGCAAATGCGTGAGCAGCTGGTGGAGCAGATCAAGACAGCTGCAATCTCGTTACGACACCCAAAGAAAATTTGGGTAGATTTATGTATTTTCACTACTTTGTTAGTACTTATCGATTATGTATTTTATTTACTTTTAATGACGATTGCATATTTGTAGATATTTTATTATTTTATGAGCATTGAATATCTTTCTATTTATATTATTTGTAAATTATTTTTGAAATTTTAATTAAATTAGTTGAAATAGAAAAAAACGTTCAAACGGTATGAAAAGTCGTGGAACGTTCTTGTGCAATGTTAATGTGCGCATGCATCACAATTTGCCCGTCCGAACTGTTATTTCGCGTGCAAACGATCTTTTATGTAGCAAACGTGCGCAATACAAAAACGTTCGAACGTGCTCAACAGACCAAGCATCCAAACTTTATGCGTCATAGTTCGAACGGTTTTTGAAGCTGACAAAAAATATTTTGTCATAAATGAAACAACGGTGCGGATGTCTTTACATGCATCGGACGTGATATATTACCGTTCGGACATGTTGTATATCCATGTGCATGGATTGTAGATGACAAAATCATTTCGTCACATTGGATAAACGTTCGCATGAACCGTCCAACCGTATGAGAGTACGTTCGCACAGCTCATGCGAACGGTTGAATTGTACTGGGCATGACGATTTTCAATTTCGTCGCTATGGCCAAAACCGTTCGGACGGTTTTGAAACATCCGAATAGTTTCGAGGGACAGAACGTCAAAATCGTCATCTAAAACTTTGGCTGACGGCTTTAGGTGACAAACCAGGTGACAACTAGTTTTGTCACCCAAAACATTAGGTGACAAAATTAGCACTTTGGGTGACAAGTTTTTTTGACACCCAAAGTCTTTTTTCTTGTAGTGAAATGTGCTACCTTGAATCAGATGCTCATGGGTAACGTGTATCAGTATCTCCTACTATAAGGAATTAACAGTTTCAGTTGGATTTGTGCAGTTTCCAATGTATATATATGACTCATGCATCACTAAATTATTTTATCAGGCTAGTTATAGGTCTTGCAAATGCTTTGAATGCATTGGTTGATGAGTACTAATTATTGCCCCTTCCCTTTTGCAGTTTGCAGCATATATGTCACTAGGAGATTTAATTCCTAACTCTATTTTGCTACAAATTCTGCGTTACGACTTTGCAGCCATTGGCTATAACTAAAAGAAAATTTAAATTTAATTTTTCTTCTATCTAATTATTGTTTTCAGAAAATACAGACCCATAAGATCCAATTGCCACCTTTTAGACTCAAAAAATAGCATAGTACGTGTATTTCAATATTTTAAATATTTTTAGTCCTTAATTTTAATATTTTAACTCTGAGACAACATTACGTAGGCAAAAAAAAATTGTCCCTTAAGAGTTTGTCCCCCCCCCCCCCCCCCCCCCCCCCCCCTCCCACCTCAAATTGGATCCTGGTTCTGCCACTGTGTGTGTGTTTCAAATATGCAGCAAAAAAAAGTTAGGTCTTAATCCTTACAGAGCTGAATCAATACCCAAATTCCGTGACATGAAGGCTCCTGTCCCAATTGATCCCAATCTCGATTGCAACAAGTAATCTCTCCTTCTCTCCATCTTGTCTTGAAAGAGTTATTTTAATTTTATAAAATATTTTCAAAATCAAACATAATTTTTTCAAACAAAAAATATTTCAATCTTTATTAAATCTTTTTATCTAATCATTGACTTCAATTTCTATGAAGAAAAAAAAAACACAAAAATCAAACTAAATAAAACTCATAAAAACTTTCTCAGTGAAATTATCAATTTTCTTTCAACCATATTTTTGACTCTCACATTCTTTAAGACAATAAATTTCAAAAACTCTCTCTTTCAAAACATCTCCTTTACGAGTCCCACAATTCTCTCCAACACTAAAAATAATATATTTCAAAAAATATTCTTAAATCATTAAAAAAATATTCAAAAATACAAACAAATACATTGGAAAATAGACTATAATACTATTTATAGGGAGTGATGGGGGAAACAAGTGGGGGCGGCTCTACCGGCCCCAAAAATAAAATATTTTTTTAAGTAATTTACCTTTCTGATCACCCCAAAGAGAAAATTTTACTAATCAATTTCCATTAATGCCCCTACATTTTCTTCTTCGAAATTATGTTCAAACCCTGTCACCTCAGAAAATTTAATAAAATTATTTACATTCGGGAATAAATAGATTACTAAGATTACTAATCAATTCTCATTCCTAACCCCTAAGAGAGTCATGAACAGGGTTGACCCAATAAATTGTGATTAGAGAATAATCATTGGTTAAGTGTAAAAATATCACAGCACTGCCTTGTAAGAGGGATAGGAATCACGTCGACCGGAGCACGAGCCTTAATGTTTAGCGGAAGCGAGTTGTCGAATCATTTAGCAAAACCAAACCAGCCCAAGATAAAAAAAAAAGGATTAACATAACTAAGAGGCTTAATAAACCCGCTGTTCCTTAGGGTTTAAGTTTTTCACAAAATGGTCCCAAGATTCACTTTGTTCCACAGGAGACCGTAGACTTTATTAAATTATTTTTTTTAAGACCTTCCATTAAGTCTGACCCAGATAGTTAACGACAATGTCTAACGTGGCAGACAATGGCCACATCAGCTCCGACAATACTTCGACACCTGACTGATTTCCACATCTTCACACCTTCTCCTTTCCACAGTTGCTGTACGGCCACTGTAGTGTCGTTTCTCTTCAAATCCACTCGATAAACTTTTCCTGTAGCACCAGTTCCAATCAAATATTCTTCTTCCAGACTACAAATTTCATCAGCATCCATTTCTACTCGGTGGAAAGATGAAAGCTTCCATCTTGGATCTACTTGCTTTTCCCCTTCCAAGTCCTTTTCTACATCAGCCTCCCCAAGCTTGATCTTCTTATAACTCTCAAACAGTAACCCTGCTAATATGACAACCAAAGCGGATGCGACAGCACAAAACAATACGTATTTACCTGCAAAGAACCCTCTTTGACCATCATTTCCAGTGCAAATATTTATCCCAGATCTCAAAATCACTTTAAAATTTTGGTCGACACTGAGTTCCTTGTTTCCAATAAATGCTTTTTCTCCGCCCATTGTCAAAAGATCAGGCGGAATTCTTCTTGATAGCTGATTTTCAGACAAATCAATACAGCTTAACTTCAATTTCTCTAAACTATCTGGAATCAAACCCGTAAGTTTATTGCTCGAGAGATTCAGAGAGTTCAGCGAGGTGATTGAAGAAAATGTATGAGGTATACTGCCAGTCAAAGAATTCAAGGCAAGATTCAATTCGACCATCCTCGCACAGTTACCTATCATTTCGGAACTATTCTAAGTGACCTATGTCAGAAGTCATCGTTCCTTCACAGACGGCAAAGATTGAACGGAAATATACGGGTGCTCGAATGAGTTAATGATTTCGTTTGGAAAATAGAGGATTCTATCGGGCTAGGGTTTGTGGGTATACTTGACGGAAATGGGGAAAGACTGAACGAAGAAATGGGTCAATTGGGGGGAAATAAAATGTTGAGGAGGTGGCAATTTGGGAAAACGTCTACGTCTGGCTGGGGAGCTGATGTGGCCGCCGTCTGCCACCACGTGGACATTATCAGTTAACAATCTGGACCAACGGAAGGCCTTAAAAAAAAAAAAAACTTAAGGAAGCTCAGGGATTTGTGTGGAACTAAGTGAACTCTAGAGATCATTTTGAGCAAAGCTTAAACCCCACCAACCACCGAATTTATTAAGCCTAACTGGAACAGAGTTATCAACTGTTTCAGCACATCTCCGTTCCTAATGAAAGTCGACAGCTAGCCATTATAGGCATTTTAATTGATTAATTCGAGTAATGAGTGGAATTATGGCGATTGACCCAATTTTATCTACCAAAATGATCACAAAGTCATGAAATAGAAAAGTGGAGTCTGTAACTAGGAAATATAGAAACTTATCTCGTTCAACCTACGAAAATGTAGCTTACATATATATGAGCTTAGGAATTATATATATAAAAATATTAAACCTTATCTTGCCCAACCTAGGAAAGTGGAGTCTGTGGCATGTAAGAAATATTAAACCTGATCTATGTCCAATCTAGGAAAGTGAATGTCGTGGCATGTAAGAAATATTAAACATTATCTTGTCCAACCTACGAAAATGTTGCTTACATATATATGAAGTTAGGAATCATCTATATATATAACATATGCAAGAGTTTGACTGGTTATAAATTTTGTACATGCACACATTATTATAGAAAAAGTATGGAGAAACATCATCCTACTCTCTACATTTATGGGTAAAAATCAATCAGCTTCTAAAGTTCAAATTTATCTCTTTTTACACCCCTTATGATATTTAAAATATATAAAAAAAAATAATCTCGACCCTCCATTGGATTTAGCCATTAAACTCAATACAATAAATTCGACTTTTTGGGATGGATTTTTTTGGGGGACAGATTTTAAAATACCTCAGGAAAAAAAAATATAATTTTTTTTCGGGGGATGGAAATTTAAACCGTCCAAAAAAAAAAACATTTGCGACAATTTTGAACTATTTTGGGACAGAATTGCCGTCCAAAAAAAAATCTCGTTTTAGGGACAAATTCGTCCGTTCTGAAACCAACGTTCGAATTATAAACTCTCTGTTCAAACTATAAGGCATTCTTTCACAAAACTTTAAACGAACATTACCCGTTCTAATGCACATTTGAATGCCTGTTCAAAATGAAAATAAGGTACATATTATTTAATATATAGTAACTTATACAATATTATGTAATAGTACCTTCTACATATTATATATGTATATATAGTACCTTGTACATATTATTTTTGTTCTATTCAAAAACTTATCTTCCAAAGTGATATTAGGAAACCCTTTCCTTGCTTTATTATATCCTTTTATTGTACAGAACAAGGTATAACTTCAAAATATTAGGACATGAAGTTACTTTTAAATTTTATTATCCTCCTTTTACAAAAGATCTACAAGCATTAAAAATGTCTCTATTCATAAAGAAATATATCGTTTACAACAAGATAAAATCGTAAACAACAACATTTACATTCTTACAAAAAGAAATTTATATAAAACTAGAAGAAAAACTTCAAGACTACTTATCAAGAAGATATTAAAAATTTCAAAAACTATTAGAAGAACTTTGTTCTTCTGTCCCTAATGCTTTCTGGAATAGAAAACAGCATATCATTCATCTTCCTTATGAACCAGATTTTCTGAAAGAATATACCTACAAAAGCTCGACCAATACAAATGAATCAAGAATATTTAGAAATTTGTAAAAAAGAAATTCAATCTTTATTAGAAAAAGGTTTAATACGACCTTCTAAATCTCCATGGGTTGTGCTGCTTTTTATGTAATGAATAAAGCTGAAAAAGAACGAGGTGTTCCTCGACTTGTTATTAATTATAAACCTTTAAATAAAGCTTTAGATGGATAAGATACCCTCTTCCAAATAAAAAAGATTTACTTAATAGATTACATGATGCTTGCATTTTTCTAAATTTGATATGAAATATGGATTTATCAAATACAAGTCGCTAAACAAGATAGATATAAAACCGCTTTTACTGTTCCTTTTGGTCATTTTGAATGGAATGTCATGCCCTTTGGTTTAAAAAATGCCCTTCTGAATTTCAAAATATTATGAATGATATTTTTACCCTATACTCTTTTGCTTTAGTTATATTGATGATGTTCTTATTTTTCTAAATCTATTAAACAACATTGGTATCATTTACATAAATTTCAAAAAATCATTGAACAAAATGGTCTTAGTTGTTTCTGCCCCTAAAATCAAATTATTTCAAACAAATAAGATTTTTAGGTCATAACATTTATCAAGGTACCATTACCCAATACACGTGCTATTGAATTTGCTGATAAATTTCCTGATAAAATACTTGATAAACAACAATTCAACGTTTCTTGGTAGTTTAAATTATATTGGTGAATTTTATAAAAATTTAAGATTAATATGTAAACCCTTATTTAATCATTAAAGAAAAAACCTTCACCTTGGACTGATCAACATACTGCAATAGTACAACAAATCAAAAAACATGTTAAACATTTACCATGCTTAGGCATTGCATCACCTCATGCATTCAAAATAGTAGAAACTGATGCATCAAACATTGGTTATGGTGGCATATTAAAACAACGCATGCATGATCTCTAAAGAACAAATAGTAAGATATCATTCTCATGCATGGAATACAACTCAACAAAAATATAGTACTATTAAGCAAGAAATATTAGCAATTGTCTTTGTATTTCAAAATTTCAAGATGATTTATTAAATCAAAAATTTTTAATCGTGTTGATTGTAAATCTGCTAAAGATATTTTAGAAAAAGATGTCAAAAATCTTGCTTCCAAACATCTTTTTGCCAGATGGCAAGCAATCCTTTCTGTTTTTGATTTTGATATTGAATATATTAAAGGTTCTAATAATTCCATCCTGATTTTTTAACTCGTGAATTTTACAGGGAAAATGAGTTCTTCATCATCTTCAAATAAAAATCATATGAAGATTTTCTTTCAGATAATACTTTTCCTCCATTTCCTTTCCGTGGTCCTTCTCCTATCAATACTCCCACTCCTCAAATCTTCCATTAATAATCAATTTACTGTTTGGTCAAATAGCAAATTCCAAAGGTCCAACCCCTCGTATACCTCCTCCTCCTCCATCCAATATATCATCCACTACTTTCAGTCAAAAAATTCAATCATCCTCCAGTTCTTCCTCCCTTACCACAAACCATTAATATCCAAAAGATTATATCAGACATCTGACCATTATTGAAGAACCATATATTAGTATCAAGATCCATATCAAACAGCTCCCAAATATTACCCCCTGGTTGGAACTATGTTCCAAAAATCCCTGTTTACATAAGCATTTTATCAATATATATTAATGGATACAAAATCTGTGAATTTGAAAAACTCCTTGTAAATATGATCCTTCTAAATTGGTTTTTCAAAATTCACAATACGAAGGATCATATCTGCAAAAGAATGGGGACAGCCTTGGACTTTACGTTCATTGACTGAACCTTACAAAAATTTGAAAAATATTACATATTATGATTATGTGGACGCATGGACATTTTCTTATTTTTTGATAATCAAAACCATCGTCACACATGGTTTATTAGATTTAAAAATTTTCAAGCAGAATTATTCCCGGTTGGTTCATCCAATGGTGGGAATCGATTTGGTTCATCAGAAAAATTATTTCCTCCAGGATTGAAAAGCTTTGATCATTGGGCCAAAGAACCCTTTGATACCCCTGCCTTGACAAATACCCTGCCATGAAAAACCCTCTTTAAAAATACCCATTGTTCTTCGTTTCCATATACATTCAATTTTTCCCTGGATATTAAGTTGGAAATTTGTTTTTACCCAACAAGATATTTGCCAAAATCCTTTCCCAGAAATTTTATATCAAATGGTGGTCTGTTTATAACTTTGAAAATATCATTACTGCCATTAATCAAGCCCAACATCAAATAGCCACATCCTCAATTTTTCCCAAAAAAGTCAAATTCAATCCAAATTAGCAGCAGCAAAATCAAAGATGATTATAAAAAGAATTACTTGAAGTTCTCTCTCAATTATCCTCTGAAGATTCAGAAGAATACAAGCAATATCAAGTCCTGTACCAGAATATGAAGATGCTCAAGATCCTTATGAAGGATATCAATGGAACTTACATGAAGAAATAGAACCAATCAACAGTTTGACGTCAGAGATATTATGTCAGCAATACGTCAGGATATTATGTCAGCATTACGTCATTATGTCAGTTACGTCAGATCATTAATTACGTATCATTTCCCATATTACCCTTCCTTTTACTGTTTCCTCTACTGTTCACTCTTTCCAAAAATACCCTTCACTGTTCAGCAAAAGTAAGGATATTATGTCTTTTCTCTCTCTTCTCTCGCCTATATAAGACCTTCTCCTCTTCATTCCAAAACACGACTCAAAATCATCCTCAGAGCCTCTCTCTCTCTACCTTCTCTCTACCTTCTCCGAACAACTCTCCGACCAATCAACCCTTTCTCTCAACCCTTCCGACCTTCTCCTCCAACCCTCTCCCTCCAATCCAATCATATCCTTCTTCTTCTTATAAACATCCTTCACTCTTCCATCATCCTTGTTCCTCATCCTTGTTCATATTCTCTTATCTTTTGTGTAAGTTTTGAGTGATCAAGTGTGTATCAAGTGTGTTCAAGTGTATCAAGTAAGTTTTTAATATGAATCAAGAGCTGTTTTTATTATTAAATCTCTTTTTATGCATCAATCGTAATATGCCTATATCAATTGCATATCTTTTAATCATTGCTGTATATTCCACATTCCTTTATATCAATATACACTTGCAAATCCCATTTCTGATATCGTTCATGCATACTGTGAAGATTATGATTCAATTATTGCATGAAAATTGTGAAGATAACACCTGGGAATAAAATTGGTATCAGAGCCATACTGTACATACATATATTTGCATAGCATTTCGCCTATACTTTACTATTTTAAGTCCCTCTTGTAAAACTACATTACTTTTGATCCTTTAACTGTTCATTTCATCCTCAAGTGTTAATTTCTTTAGATCCTATTGAAAACGTTGGACTTCACCTGAATAGCCGTTGGATTAGCCAAGAAAGGCCGGACCCGGTTGGTGTGACCCGTTTCATAGTCTCTTTTGAAATCACACTTCAGTATGAAAGGAATATTTAAACGATCAAATAGTAGTCGTAGTCTAGCAAGTGGAACTTCTAATAGTAGTAGTATAGATAATATCAGCATGGATAATACTGCATCACATATCAATACTGATGATTATCATGTTTCATTAGGCACAAATAAACCCTTAAATAATTGGATTATACCAAAAGTAAAAGATTCACATTATATAAACAATCAACATTTAAGTTTAATACTGATTATGCAATTAAAACAATAGAACAATTAATTCCAATTGGTAAAGAATATGAAATATTATATTTATTAAATTCTATATGATTCAAAATCATATTAATCAAGGTTTTAAATATATGCATATGGGTCTTGTTCAAGTTGCAATAACACCTTTAACAAGACAAGGTTTAAATGCTTCTGTTTTACTATGTCTAAGAGATGGTAGACATAATCAATTTTCAAATTCTTTACTTGGAATAGTGAATCGTCTTTACATCAAGGACCTATATATTTTAATTGCTATCCTTGTTTTCCATTATCTTTAACTGATCCTACTATTTTACATTCTTTAATATTAAATATTAAATCAATGGGTCATGATATGATGGAAGGTGCTCAATACCTTGCTGTGTATATAGACTCCATTATAAATTAATGAAGACTACTCTTGATCCTAGATCAAAGGTACGTCCTCATTCAGGAGAAACTTTACTTTTAACTACTAATAATGAATTTTCCAATATTACAATACCTCGTATGATTAAATGGGATGATGTTATTTTACCGATGATTGGAAATTACCATTAATAACTCCACCTCC
Organism: Morella rubra; assembly: GCA_003952965.2. Taxonomy (NCBI): domain Eukaryota; kingdom Viridiplantae; phylum Streptophyta; class Magnoliopsida; order Fagales; family Myricaceae; genus Morella; species Morella rubra. Next base: position 134,169 of record RXIC02000103.1, on the reverse strand, counting down.
TAAAAAAGAAAATAAAGCTATTGAATATTTTACACAACATAATGATGGTTCCGTCACTTTATCTTTTCAAAAAGATCAAAATCTTAATCGTTCTTTTTCTCGAAAATCATTTTCCTCTTTTACAACACCATCTTCCCGATTTCAATATGCTTCATCTCATTTTAAACCAACTACACAAAGACCATCCACTTCAAATGAACCTCCAATAGAATCACTTATACCAGAAACAATATATACAGATAATAATTTACAATTCCCACGATATGAAAATCTCATCTGATCCATCTCCTTCTGAACCTCCTCTTAAAACATCACCTACACAATCAGAAATTTTTACATTACAACGTAATAATACTATACATGTATTACAAAAAGAATATACTATAATAAAAATCTTTTACAAGAAGATTTTAATGCTTTACATAATATGGCTAAAAGATTATGGTTTTTATCTACTTATAATCAAGAAGAACAAGCTTTAATTAGACAACAATATTATCAATATATGCAAAATATACACAAGACATATATTTTTTCCAATGGTTTGAACAATATGCTCCTACTCTTAATGTTTACTAAACCTATACCATGGTTAACTACAAATAGTCAAAAAATATATGAATATTATCCTCCTACAACAACTATTAGTATTGATCATCAATTAAAACAATATTTTGCAACTCCCTATAAAGCAAATACTTTAAATAATAATGATAAAAATTTGATAATATTATACAACAAAATAATTATACTAATACTTATTTACAACAAATAGGAAAACATTTACAATTCATAGAAAATTTATAAATCCAATCCTCCAAAACATGAAAAGAAACCCCTATGTTTTTACCTCCCAACAAAATACCTCGTTTATCAAATGATATAAAATTAGATAAAATAAATGAAATGTTAGCAAGATTATCCTTAAATGATAAAACTCCATCAACAGAGAAATTAAAAAATATAGCATCTACATCAAAAAATACCTTATCTACCTTAAATTATACAAATAGTTCTACAGAACAAGATGAAGATTCCTTAGAAGAATTAGAAGAATTAGATATTAATGCTTTAGAAAATCAATTTGATACATTAAATCTAAATAAATTACATACTAAACAAAAACATGCTCAAATATCACATAAATATTATAATACAAATCATCGTAATTATTATCCTCGACCTACCCTCCTGATACACAATATGAAGAAAGACATTTAATAGCTACATCCGCTTTTTCTGAACATAATGTTATGAATGGAATATAGATGGTATTCTGAATATGAAATATTAAATGTCTGTCATGAAATGTCATGTATGCTTGCGTTTTACGTGGTGGTGATAAAAAAGAAAGAGAAGTTACTGAATGTATTATTGCTGGTTTTTCTGGTCAATTAAAAAATTGGTGGGATAGATATCTTACTGAAGAAGAAAGACAATTATATTAACAGCTGTTGAAAGAGATAATGATGATAATCCTATATTAGGCACTGATGGCCATACAAAAAATGATTCTTGCATGACTTTATTATATACTATAACTTTAAATTTTGTTGGAAATCCTAAAATATATAGAGAAAGAGCTTCTGATTTTCTATTAAATTTAAAATGTCCTACTTTAGCTGATTTTCGTTGGTATAAAGATGTCTTTTTAACAAAAGTATTTTTACGTGATGATTGTAATCAAGTATATTGGAAAGAAAAATTTATTGCTGGTTTACCTATTACCTTTTCTCAAAAAGTAAAACAAAAACTTATGAATGATAAAGGTATATAGATTATAATAATATACATATGGTTCTTTAATTAATATTATTAATAAAACAGGATTAACATTATGTAATGATTTGAAATTAAAGAAAACTTTAGAATTAGATAAGAAAAATACATGTAAAGAATTAGGTGGTTTTTGTGCACAATATGGTTTTACATCAAATCCTATACCTCCTTCAAAACATATCGAAAACCATATTATAAAATAGAAAAAATCATATAAATCATCCTAAAAGAAATAAAACTTTTCAGCAAGAAAATAAAAAACCCTCTAAATCTAATTCCGTAAAAATACAAAAAACAAAAATAAATCACAAAGCCCCTGTTTGTTGGAAGTGTGGTAAAACCGGCCATTTTGCCGCTAAATGTTATGTTAAAAAAGCCATTAAAAATCTAGAATTACAGAAGAACAAAAACAACAAGTTGCTAAAATCTTTTTAAATGAATTCATATACATCTTCCTCTTCTTCTGATACTGAAAATGATAGTTCTGATACCCATCTCATCTTCACATGCTAAAATATGTAATTGTTTAGATGATATTTGTCAATGTGGGAAAAAACAAATATTTATGTTATCACAATCTGATCAATTATTATTAGATGCTATAACACATATATCTGATCCCATTCTTCAACAAGAATATTTGATGAAAATGAAAGCCTTAAATAACGAAGAAAAAAGATCACATCAACCTAAACCTAAATATTATGATTTTAATGAAGTCTTAAAACGATTTGATAAAGAACCACAAACAAATATTACATTAGCTTCTTTACATAAAGAAATACAAATACAAAAACAAGAAATTAAACAATTACAAAATACACAAACTAATCTTATACAAATTACAGATAAATTATTAACAGAAATTTGTTTTCTTAAAACACAACAACCTTCTACTTCTGAATTAACATCTGATGATTTACCTCCATCTTCTATACCTTCTACATCCACTACTTTTGAACCTTTTTTACAAATCATTGATCGTATTATTTTTCAAAAATGGCATGTAGAAATTACTATACGTATTCATGATTTACTTTTACAACAATAGCATTAGTAGATTCTGGTGCTGATTTAAATTGCATACAAGAAGGTTTAATTGATTCAAATATTTTGAAAAAACAAACGAACGCTTATCTCAAGCTGACGGTCAAAAATTAGCTATTAATTATAAAGTTCCAAATGTACATATATGTAATAATGGAGACGGATCAGAGTGGAGATTTTCATATCGTGGGAATTGTAAATTATTATCTGTATATATTATTTCTGGTATAAGTGATTCTATTGGAGGTTCATTTGAAGTGGATGGTCTTTGTGTAGTTGGTTTAATATATAGTAACTTATACATATTATTTAATATATAGTCTTATACATATTATTTAATAGTACCTTTACATATTATTTAATATATATTCCTTATACATATTATATAATAGTACCTTATACATATTATATATTAGTACCTTGTACATATTATTTCATATATAGTAACTTATACATATTATTTAATATATAGTACCTTATACATATTATTTAATATATTACTAGTATATTATACATATCATCTATTTGTAGTAATAGGATTTTCCTACTCTCATACATATGCTATGATATTTACATGTGTTTGTAATTACTTAGACATCGTTAAGTACCAATAAAGTTTATATATACTTAACATTCAACAGTTAATACATATACTATTACACTTACATAGATAAATATGCTGTGTTTATATACTAATACGTAATTGAGTACTAAAAATATTTCCATACTCCCACACATGTGCTATAATAGGTCTGTAGTTAATAAAATTATGCTTATAATTTAATTACATATTATTTAAGTTTTATTTAAAATATTCTCAAAATTGTTCTAACATATAAATCACCGTTCGAACTTTAAAAAGCATGAAACAATGTTGTTTAATTTTCTAAAAAGCGTTTGAACGATACTTCAATAACAGTTAGAACGTTATTTGAAAACTAACGATGTCCTTCAGATAAAAAAGGAATCGTTCGAGCGAGTGAAAAACAAGTTCAAACAATATTTTAAGTGCGTTTTTTTCGGCCCCTTTTTGGTGTACCGTTCAAGCGAAAACAATATCATTCGAACGCTAAAAATGATGAAATGACATTGTTTCACTTTATAAAACATGTTCGAATGTCGTTTCAATAAACGTTAGAATGATTTTTGAAAATTAATTAAAGACGTCGTTCAGATAAAAAAGAATTGTTCGAGTGTATGAAAAATGAGTTCAAACAGTACTTTAAGCACTCTTTTTCCCTGCCCATTTCCTCCAAACTAGAACATGCAAAGAACTTATTTGTAGGTCTTATGTGTGATTAAAAGGTTTTCAGATGTCCGGCCCTACTGACCAGAGTATTGCTCTCTATTTCTTTCCATACAATGAAAGATGCTGGTTTGAAAATGTTGTATCAACTTTTTTATTCTCTCCATTGATTTCTGTGGATGTTAATATTGTTATAGTGATGCAAATCCATTTCAGACCCAACACCTTTTTATTTAGATTTGTCGTGCATAATGTAAAACTTATAATTTTCCTAACAAATAAAAAAAAGGTTTTGAACGTGTTCGATAGATCACAATATGTTTGATCGATGTAAACATGTTACATATAATCCTTCAGCTGCATCAGCCTTGTCTGGGGCCTTAGCTTTTCCTACGCTGATATTGGATCACCAAAAACAACATCGAGTAGATGTATAGGTAAGTTTTTTATTTTTTCATTCAGGTAAATTTTTTTGTTGATTATTTTTGTCAATTATTTAAGCGTTATATTGATTACAATTTCTGATTTAGGAAGATAAGATGCACGCTGAGTTGAAAAAAATTTTATGCACGCTGAGTTGATTACAATTTCTGATTTATGTCAATTATTTTATGGTCTACTATAAAAATATAAAAATTGATCAATTTCATTTTTAATATTTTATTCAATTGTTTGATTTTTTTTCTAATTTTGCCTATGATCGAGAACCATTTCAGTCAATCTTCATCTCTTTTAATAGCATAATCGAACGGTGGATAAAAATCGGTTTTTTTTTTCTAGCAACTTATGTGGCATATATACTGTATATGATGTTTCTCCGAAAAGTAAATTTGGACTATTTTAAAATATCAAAAGTTAATGTAGTCTGGGAGAGCAAGAATAGAGAAATAATGTTCTGCAGAACAACATGAATTACAGACTCGAAAGCATAATTTAACAGGTTTAGCTTAACATATATGTTTCGTTGGTTTGCCTATATCACTATAAGAAAATGCACTTTGGGTGTCAAAAAATTTTGTCACCCAAAGTGCATATTTAGTCGCAAAGTTTCGGGTTACAAAATGAGTTGTCACCTAATCAGCAAAGGTTTTAAGTGAGAATTTCTGTGTTTGTCACGCAAAACTGTCTGGACAGTATCGTCCGAATTTTTGCTTTGACGAACTTCAAAATCGTCATTACATCCGTCCGTTCGGCATTTTTGTAACTTGTTCTTCAAACACGTCATTTGTCTCTGGGGAACGAAAAGCATAATCATGGAATAATACACGAATGGAAGTGTTTGTTAATGTTCGTACGCAACGACGCATATAACTCATGATGGTACATAACGCACACCGTTAAAACGTCTTATTTTTTAAATAGTTTTTTGTGACGAAACAGAAACCCACCAAGTTTTGGGTGACAAAATCGAAACCATTTCCTCGAAAAGACAGCAAACGTTGAACCTGACGTCGTCCAGTACCCATCCTTCGCACGTATGTGACGCATTTTGTCGTGACAGATCATACATCACAAAATACATTTGTCGCTTATTAACCATGAACATTCATGATCATAAATCACCCATTCAATGGTTGGAACGTGTTTTCTTAACTTCGAAAGGTTTGTTAATTAAGGACCGTGTGCACGGAAGAATAACCCTACGGACGAATCTATTTCATACGAAGTGTGCGGACGGATTGTTATGCATGCACACATCTAACCAACCAAATCGTGCGACGACCTTATTATCGTTTGAACCCTTTGTTACGTATTTGAATTAATTTATTAAAAATTTAAAAATATTTTACAAATAATACGAATAGAAAGATATTCAATACTCATAATAATAATAATAAAATATCTACAAATATGTAATCGTCATTAAGTAAATAAAATACATAATCGATAAGTATTGTTCAAGTAGTGAAAATACATAAATCTACCCAAATTTTCTCTTGGGCGTCGTAAGGGATGTCAGCTATTTGATTTGCTCCATCATCTGCTTATGCATTTGTTGTTCCATTAGTTGTATCTCCGTTCATGCTGTTCTACTAGTTTCGTTCTGCTCCTGCATCATCTTCTGATGCTCTTTTCTTTCTTCCACTACTGCTCCATCATCTGCTAGATGTTCTCGCATCGTCTGCTCCATTTCTAACAGCTTAACTAGAAGCGCTTCATATTCCATCTGTCTAGCCCTCATCTCCTCAATCTCTAATCTAGCCTCCTCCAATCTCCGGGACAAATCAACGGACGATACTGATGAAGATGATCCAACAATCGTACTGAACGGCCTAAACCTCGCACGTAACCCGCTTTCGTCCCCAACACCTCAGCGAAAATCTCCACTTTGTGTATGACTTTCCCTTTGACTCTGCAACTGTAACGCCTCCATTTTTCCTACAAAATTAGAAAAGAAAGTTAAAGTTAGCACATATGAAACATAAGAGATAACGAATGCATCATTAAATCTAATGTTATAACTTACAAAAATTTTCCGTGCATCTTCTGATGTCTGCATGCCATCCTTATTAGTATGTGTTTTTTATAAAGCAACGCAGGATTAATCTCAATCAAATTTGGATTTTTCTCTATCAAAAGAAATATAAAACGTGCATATTAAAATACCTAAGTCATTTATTTAAGTAATATCTCTAAAATGTAAATTTATTACTTACTAACAATGCTCTCGCGCGTTGGAAGGACTTCGCTCCGATGTGTGTACAATCTTCAGCTTAGCTCTATTCTCCTTGTTGATTGCACTCCTCCTCTGTATTGTACATTTACAGTTGTTACCACAATTAATAATAAAATAAAATAAACGTTCAGGACAGAATAAAAAATTTTAACCTGAAATTCCTCGCTCGTGAATAAATCACAAACACAAGTCCATTCTTCCTGTTCATATTGGGATACGGGTGCTCTAACGCCTCTTCTTTGGAATTGAACACCAAGTAATGCTGGAACATTCTATTTTGTGCGTCCTGTACGATGTGTTCATCGTAGACGTCACAGTGATGCGATCCTCGGGTTAATCATAATCTAGTTGGAAGTCATCCTTAACATATATAACAGTTAGTACGTATAAAATTTTGCAACAATTAAAATTTAATAAATTATACTTACCAACACTCGGTTCATCACGTATGATTTAACCTTCGGGACCTCCCTCCACTTATTCGTCTGAAATGGGACATGGTGTCGAACGAGCGCACCAATATGACTTGAGAGCATTGAGGACGCCTTGTCATCACCGCCCGTATGTCCATCAAGGATATGGGCAGTCAGCTTTCCTCGACGAGCCTTGAGTAATGCAATCCCACGCGTACTATTTCCATGCTTGATCCGGATTCGCTACAAATGAAGAATAATAAATTTAAAAATCAGTTAGCATAAAATTTAAAAGTCATAATATTTAATCAAATCGACAGGGTAAGATACTTACACGCACAACTACTTTGGGTGCCTACTGGACTTGCTGTGGTAGGGGACGGTTCATTCTCTAAGTGAAGGACCCTACATGCTAGTGTACCTACTCACTCGAACCGATAAATCGCACCAAAGATGTTTTCCTCCCGCTGCATGACGTCGTCCTATGACCAAATAAATCAATATTAGTGAAAAAAAAACAATGAATTATGTTACTCAAAATGAATATAAATAAAATGCAAAGTAAATTGAAACGATAAAGTTACTTTAGTCCTCGGAGTCATATTCTTCAGAATCACTACAATCTTCACTGAACGATTCCGAGGAATCATCGTTTTTTTCTATTTCACGCTGTTGTAGACCACTCTCATCGGTTACCGGCACATAAGCCTCGACGTCATTTCTAGTCAACGGGATCATGTCAAAGGAGCTAAAGTCCACAAAAAGCTCAATAGACTCATTCTCCTTGGTATGCTTCACGGTTCGACGGTCCTTCTCCATCTTCACTAGCTTCCTCTTCAATAGGTGGAATATCATACGTGTTTCTAGGGATAATCTTTTGAACAATCTTCCAGTGACCACCCAACTTCATATCATCGATATAAAACACTTGATTCCCCTAAGAAGCTACATGAACGGGTGTCTTTGTACCACTTTCGGGATGTGTTAATACTAACAAACAGACCACTTTTATCAAGACCTAAATTTTGAGTACCTAAGTCAAACCAGTCACATTTGAGTAAATAAACTAAATTCTAGCGCAAATAACGCAACGCGTAAATCTCCACGACTTGGCCATAAAAATCAACATCTTCCCCAGTATGGTCCCCCAAAAAACACGTCACTATTCTAAGTACTGAAATTGTTCACGAAGACCGTATGAAACCTAACTCCATTCACTATACACCCAAAATAACAAAGTGCCTGTTGATCCGGACCGGATGCTAATGCATACAAATCATCCAACACCGAGCCCGGATTTCATTAGCATAGTTTGAATCTAAAATAAAAACACGTGTTAAATAAAAAAATTAAAAAAAAAAAGATTCATTAACAATAAACATATAATAGAGACAAAATTAAATAAATACCCGATTTCTAAACCATAACGAAAATCTTCTTCGTGCCTCCTATCAACATTTATTGGCGATTGCCTCCTCATCTCTTCGAAGTGCTCCGATAAACAAATAAGATATTTTATAATAAAAAAATATCATGAACTGATAACTGTTTAAATGAGAAATATTGTAATATGTGCTTACTCAATATATGGCTAATTTCTGAATAGTGTTGCCACAAGATCTGCCTGGCTGCTGGGAGACACAAATCGATGTGCGGATGCTTGCTCATTTTTCTTAACCGGCAAAAAAAAGTTCACACAGTTAGGATGCACATTCACACAAGTGTAACACGTTCAAACAGTTAATAAAGACGTTCGCACGGAAAGCATAGAAACAAAACACTTTGCGAAACATCACCATTTGACATCAAGAGACGTCCCAAAGGTTGAAACAACCATTCAGATAGCATGAAAACGATCACGCTTTCATCAGAAGCATCCCAACACCATATCTTGAGCGTCCGAACAGAATTCTAAAGGACAACTTAAAATTCTACCATGATGGAAACGCCGATGTTTCCATCAACACGTTCAAATAGCTAACCAAAGCTGTCCAAACAAAGAGAAAGCAAATAGATATTCAAAATAAATATAAACTAGCGTCCAAAGAATTTGAATAACGCGTCCAGACCCAATCAAAATGACAACGTATTCTTTAAAGCATATGACAACGTGTCCAAACATGTGCAAAACCCGTCCGGAAAAATGCAAAACGACAACTTATTCATTTAAGGATACGAATAGGCGTCCGAATGTCTGCAAACTCCGTTCGGACGCATCGGGGAACATGGCCGAGTTAACTCAACCATCATAGCCACCCTCCACCTCCCACGCACTTCCAAATACATAACCAAAAATAACAATCCTAGTACTTAAAAAAATCCTAATACTTAGCACAATCAATGTCTATTAAAAAAAAAAAATCAAAAAAGACAATGAGTATCCAAAAAATGAGATTGAAATTTTCTACGTAAAACTCCAAAAAAAACAAGATTTTTACAACTAAAATTGAATAAATCTTTCCTGGACATGATTAAGACCTAGAATGAAGGAGATTACATAAAGATTTGGGAAAAGAATAGGTGAGGGTTGAGAGATTTGAGAGGATATGTCACACAACATAACTTAAAATGTCAAACTGTTCGTATTTGGTAATCCGTGTACTCTGCCTGGATATGTTATACCCGTTCGGACACCTTTGTGTACATGTGCCCCAATAAAATTCAACCTTAGTAAATTCCAGACCTCAAACCATTTAAAACAATTCAAAATATTAACTGCATCTGGACGAAGATACACCGTCCAGACAGTATTCTCCTCACATTGCGCAATGTGGAAGCACATATTTGGCTGAATAAACGTCATGTCATGTCTCTACGTACTGATGCGCATACGGACAGTTACAGCTATTTTCAACCGTCGTCCTCATTAAACACGTGTAAGCCATGCGATTGTTGTGTAGACATCCGGACGGTGTTCAAGACGTCCAGACATGGTTTAAAATGATTTTTGTTTGTAATCATCGTCCGCACTAAACACGTGTATGCCACGCTGTCATACCCCGAGCTTTTGCTTAGCATAACATATTTTTCTATGAAATTGAGTTTTCGTTTAGTAGTGCATTCGGGGGTAATTAGTGACTAAGTGAGATTAATTATACTTCATGTATAGTGTTAAAACCTTAATCTAGACATGATTAAGTGAGATTTGGAGTTCCCATGTAATTGAGTTTTTGTTCAGGATGTTGAGGAGCACGTATTGGATCAATTTAATTTCTCAAGCTAGTAGGACAGTTTTTCTCAAAAACCGAACCCCATGATTTTTATTTCACTAATATGTCAGGAGTTCATCCACGAGTTTATGGTTCAATTTTGGAGACTTTTTATTTTTTGAAGCTAGTAGATCGATTTTTGGAATTATATAAGATAAATTGTGGATAGAGATGAACTATAGATAGAGATGAATTATGGATAAGATGAATTGTGGATAGAGATGAAATTGTGGATAGAGATGACTGGTATGACTTGTGGATAGAGATAAAATTGGATAGAGATGACTTGTGGATAATGATGAAAGGATAATCTTTTGGATAATTGACGAAACTTAGCAACTAAGTCTTGGAAGCCTAAAAATAAAGGGTCGGCCACTAGAAAATCTCACATTTGAGTGAAAACGTAGAGCTTCACAAAGAGAGAAACTGAGTAGTGAAGAAGAGGAAAGGCTAGAGGAAGCAAGAGGGAATTCAAATAGACAAGGAAGAATCAAAACTTAGAAGATCATAGGACGAGTTCGGCTACAGTAGAGGTAAAGTTTAGTTGGTTATCTTTGATTTCAATTCAAAAGTTTTCAAGATGATTTTGTGAATCTCTTGTATTTCTTATTCTAGCATCTCTTGATGTTGTTGTGTCCTTTCTATTATTCCTCTTATTCATGTTCTTCGTGCTCTTCTTGTTCTTGACGAAGAACAAGCTCGTCTTTTCGAAAAAGTATCATTTTCAAAGTTTGATTTGTTTACAAGTTGTTTTTCAACTTTGATCCGTTTCTTTTCAAAAAATTTCCCAAAAGATGTTTTTCAAAGCTTGAACCTATTCTTTTTTAAAATTCTTGGTTTTTTATTATGTCTAAATAAGTTTTTTCTACGTGGTGGTTAAGCCGGCTATTAACCGAGAAATTAAAGTGCTGTTTTTCCTTCACAACACTTTCTTTTGAATAATGTTTTATCATGTTTCTATGCTTTCCAAAGGAAGGGTTAAGGTGTTGCATATCATGTATGATATGTATGGGTGTTGACATGAGACATTCATACTAGATCTTGTACTTTGGAAAGGGATGTGGTTGAGGTACAAGTGTGGTTAAGGTGTTTTCATATCATGAATGATATGTAAGGGCATTGACATGAGACATGCATACTTAATGTATACTTGAAGACGTCAATAGTACTATGCAGAAGAGGTGTGTACCACTTGTTGTGGCATTCTGGCCTCTCCGTCGTATACAGAAAGATCCTTTATTAGGATATTTCACTCTAGAAGTGAAACCGTATTTTACTCTGGGAGTACTACTGCAAAGATACGGAGGTTACTTGTAACCGTCACTCTAGCCCAATGATTCACTCTGGAAGTGAGAGGAGTGGTGGTTGAGAATTGAAAAGATCATTTTTAAAGAACTGAGTCTTTTCTTTTACTTTCTTCTTTGTTTTGAGATTTTATTGATGAGCAGGTTTCTTCAATATTTTTTTCTTGTATCTGCTATTCTTTTCTTCTAACCACTAGCTTTACTGAGTCATTTGGACTCACCGTTGTTTGTTAAATTCTTTTAGCAGATTTTCAGAATGTACCTGGGAGAATTTACTAAGAGTTTGACTCATGAGGTCTTGATACTAAGCTAGTAGTTGGGTTTGGGTCATTGAGAACCTAGACATCCTCCTTGAGAGTGTCTCGATTATATTTTCTAGCGATGATGAAGTGAAGAGTATAAGAGAATAAGATAAAGACCTATATAGACTGTACTGAATTTAGTAGTTATTCTACCATGTTTTGTAGACGTACATAGAAAGCAAGAATTGATACTCTTTTGTGATACAAAGGTTGGAATAAAGGGTCTTGATGATGTTTATTTCTTAGAATCTTGTTGCTTTAACGATCCTCCCACTGGCCATAACCTCAGTTTAATAGCAGTGTCCATTACTATAAGACAGCACTAGAGGTCTTCACGGTCCGGGATATTACAGATGAAATCAAAGTTTGGTTTAGGAAAGCAAGGATAGTTTTGCATTAGAGTTGAGATTTAGGAAAGCAAGGATCTGAAGGAAAATGTGGGTGCTAGGAAGCATAGTCACATAAATAGGAGTAGTATGATATTGTGTTTGTTGCCTTAGATCTTTAACATACACTAGCTTCTTTGGAGATAGTGGCAGATAGATGGAAAAGCGATGAAACAAGAAGAGTGGAAATTGTTCATGAAGGCATCTCATTTGAAAAATTTGCCTAGCCCCATCCCCGTAGTTATGACAGAGGTATGGAAACCTTATTTTCTGAGAATTGGCTTTTGAACATAGAAGAGCTAGTGCAGGTTTTAGAGTGTACTAATGATCAAATGATACAATTCGCCACGTACCAACTAAAATGAGAAGCCAAGAAGGAACTCTTGGAAATCGAATGGACTTGGGAGCAATTAAAGATGGAATTTCTAGATCGTTATTTTCCTGAAATGATCAGAGAAGCCAAAGCCCAAGAATTTACTACCTTAAGTCAGGGAACAAGGTCAGTAGTTGAGTATGCAACTGAGTTCATAGAATTATCTCGATTTGCTTTAAATTTGATTCCTGATGAGGGTAAGAAATCCTGTAAGTTTAAGAGAGGATTATAGTCTCGTGTTAAGGATACAGTTTGTTGTTATAAGTTTGAGAATTTCAGCTTCTAGTGGATAGAGCCTCGATTGTGAAACATACTTTACTGGATAGTACTATTCTTTATGAACAAAGCAAGAAACAATCTTTCCAAGGAAATAATTCCCAAGGACAGTCACTAGGGAAGAGAGGAGGCAATTTTGGAAATAGAGGCAACAAAGAAAGGGATAGAAGAAATGGTCCTAGTGCTGCAGGGATAACTTGTTTTTCTTATGGAAAGTTAGATTATTATGCTCAAAATTGTCATGTGAGACAAGGACCCTCAGAATATGCGTAGTAATCAAGTTACTAACCCTGGTAATCAACAGAGAGGAAACTTTGGTAATCAACAGAGGGGAACTGAACTAGCTAGGGTGTTTGCTTTATCTATGAAAGAAGCATAGTAGGATGAGAACGTGATGACAGGTATTTTTCCCTCTCTTGTGGAGTAGTAAACGATATAGGTGCTATGCATTCCTTTATTTCGCATAATTGTGTCAATAGACTTGGAGTATTGGTAGAACCATTATTTGTTAGACTTGATGTAGTAACTCCATTGGAGATAAGTAGTATGTGTACAAGGAAGATTAAGAATTGTCCAATGGAGATAGAAGGACAAAGATTATCTATAGATTTGATTATCTTGGATATGAGAAATTTTGATGTGATCCTTGGAATGGATTGGTGGACCCTAGTAACGTATAGGCGATGATCAATTGGCCAAGGCTAGTTAATGCGTTTTGAGATTCTTAGTCTCTTAGGCTTGATATTACAGGAGATTCGTTGCAGGTTAATTTCTAGGATAGATGCCCTTTTAGGATATGAAGTATGTTAAATATGAGATAGAGGAGATGGTTAGAATTGATAAAAGACTGTGATTGAAGATTAATAGGTCCTGATGTTAAATCAAAGTCAGAGGACTAGGCTTAAATCCGATCTAAATGTAGGTCTTGATCTTGATTCCATTGAGGCTTAGGAAATTAAAACTTTTGAAGTTGTTTTAGGATAATAGATTCTGATTAGTTTTGGGATTGATATTGTTGAGCTTGGATCTTAGATTTGAAGGTATGAGGTGATGAAGTTATTGTCATTGAGATTTGATTAATCTATGATAGATTTGATATGTGGTATCATTGGGGTTTGATTAGGCTATGATAGATTTGATCTGTACTTGTCATTGAGGTTCCTAAAAGATAAAATAGCGCATGAACAAGGAATTCAAGGAATTTATTAGAGGTCTATACCGCTCCCGATGAATGATTTGTTGACCAAAGGTAATGAGCTCAAGTATTTACTAATGTTTATCTATGTTTGGGGTGCGATCTTTGGAGTTAGGAAAGAAATACATCTAAGAAGGTATTCTACACTAGATATTGCTATTATGAATCCTTATTGATGTCGTTAGGATTGATTATTGCATCATAAGCCTTTTATGGATTTAATGAATAGGGTTTTTCGGGAGTTTCTAAACCAATTCTGATGTAGTGGTTCATTGGAGATTTAGAAGGATTATGGAGATTAAGTGCAGATTGTATTGTAGATGATAGGATCTGAAATCGTACAAAAGACTTGTGAAAAGATAGAACTGATCAAAGAAAGGTTGAAGGTAGCTCAAAGTGGACAAAAGAGTTATGCTAACAATCATAGATGATTGTTAGAATATGAAGAAGTGGATAAAGTATTCTTGAAGGTGATTCCTATGAAAGGAGTTAGGAGATTTGAAAAGAAAGGGAAGTTAATCCCCGATATGTTGGACCATTTGAGATTTTACGAAAGGTAGGGGTAACAGCTTATCAGTTAGCCTTACCACCAGAATTGGAAGGAGTACATGATACTTTTCACATCTCTATGCTGAGGAAATATGTTCTAGATCCTTCTCATGTGATAGATTATACAGCCTTAAAAGAATTTAACCTATCAAGAGTAACCTATGGTAATATTTGATAGAAAAAAGCAAAAGCTGCGTAACAAAATTTCCTAAGTTATGGCAGAGTCATGATGTGACTAAAGCATCATGGGAGTTAGAGGCAGACATGCGTGACAAGTATCCTCAATTGTTTGACTAACTGGTACGTTTCTTGTGTTATGTTTAAATTTTGAGGACGGAATTTTTTCTAAGTGGGGGAGTATACATACCCCGAGCTTTTGTTTAGCATAACATATTTTTTTGTGAAATCCAGTTTAGGTTTAGTAGTGCATTAGGGCATAATTAGTGACTTAGTGAGATTAATTAGTGCTTGATATATTAATGTTAAAATCTTGAATAGGACCTAATTAAGTGAGATTTGGAGTTCGCATGTATCTAAGTTTTTGTTCAGGATGTTGAGGAGCACATATTGGATCAATTTAATTTTTTAAGCTAGTAGGACGGGGTTTTCTCGAAAAACCCCATGATTTTTATTCTACTAATATGTCGAGAGTTTATCCACGAGTTGATGGTTCAATTTTGGAGACATTTTATTTTTCGGAAGCTAGTAGGTCGATTTTTGGAATTTGGATATGAATTGTGGATAGAAATGAATATAGATAGAGATGAAATGTGGATAGAGATGAAATTTGGATATGATTGTGGATAGAGATGAAATTGTACATAGAGATGACCTGTGGATAAAAATGAAATTGTGGATAGAGATAAAATTGTGGATTGAGATGACTTGTGGATAATGATGAGAGGATAATCTTTTGGATAATTGACAAAACTTAGCAACTAAGTCTTGGAAGCCTATAAATAGGGGGTTCGGCCATTAGAAAATCTCACCATTTGAGTGAAATCGTAGAGCTTTCACACAGAGAGAAACCGAGTAGTGAAGAAGAGGAAAGGCTAGAGGAAGCAAGGGGGAATTCGAGTAGAGAAGGAAGAATCAAAACTTAGAAGATCATACGAGGAGTTCGGCTACACTAGAGATAAAGTTTAGTTGGTTATCTTTGATTTCAATTCAAAAGTTTTCAAGATGATTTGTGAATCTCTTGTATTACTTATTAGAGCATCTTTTGATGTTATTACGTTCTTTCTATTCTTCCTATTATTCGTGTTCTTGATAGAGAACAAGCTCGTCTTTTCGAAAAAGTATCATTTTCAAAGTTCAATTCGTTTTCAAGTTGTTTTTCAATTTTGATCCGTTTCTTTTCAAAAAATTTCTCAAAAGATGTTTTCCAAAGCTTGAATCTATTATTTTTCAAAACTCTTGCCTTTTGATTATGTCAAAATGAGTTTTTTCTACGTGGTGATTAAGCCGGTTTTAACCGAGAAATTAAAGTGCTGTTTTTCCTTCACAACACTTTCTTTTGAATAATGTTTTATCATATTTCTATGCTTTCCAATGGAAGGGTTAAGGTGTTGCATATCATGAATGAGATGTATAGGCGTTGACATGAGACATGCATACTTAATCTTGTACTTTGAAAAGGGACGTGGTTGAGGTTCAAGTGTGGTTAAGGTGTTGCATATCATGAATGATATGTATGGGTGTTAACATGAGACATACATACTTAACGTATATTGTGAAGACGTAACGGTACTGTGCACAAGAGGATGTGTACCACTTATTGTGGCATTCTGGCCTCTCTGTCATACACGGAAAGATCCTTTGATAGGATATTTCACTCTAAGAGTGAGACCGTATTGTACTCTACGAGTACTGCTGCAAAGATACGGACGTTACGTGTAACCCGTCACTCTAGCCCAATGATTCACTCTGGGAGTGAGAAGAGTGGTGGTTGAGAATTGAAAAGATCAATTTTAAAGAAACTGATTCTTTTCTTTTACTTTCTTCTTCTGTTCTGAGATTTTATTGATAAACGGGTTTCTTTAATATCTTTTTCTTGTATCTGCTATTCTTATCCTCTAACCACTAGCTTTACTGAGTCATTTGGACTCACCATTGTTTGTTAAATTCTTTTAGCAAATGTTCAGAATGTACCTGGGAGAATTTACTAAGAGTTTGACTCATGAGGTCTTGATACTATGCTAGTAATTGGGTTTGGGTCAATGAGAACCTAGACATCCTCCTTGAGAGTGTCCTAATTATATTTTCACGATGAGAAAGTGAAAGAGTAGAAGAGAATAAAATAAAGACCTATGTAGATTGTACTGAATTTAGTAGTTATTCTGCCATGGTTTGTAGACGTACATAGAAAGCAGAATTGATACTCTTTTGTGATACAAAGGTTGGAATAAAGGGTCTTGATGATGTTTATTTCTTAGAATCCTGTTGCTTTAACGATCATCCCACTGGCCATAACCTCAGTTTAATAGTGGTGTCCATTACTGTAAAACAGCACTAGAGGTCTTCACGGTCCGAGCTATTACATATGCGGAGGTTTCTATACCATCCGGACGGTTCTCTCATGCGTTCCAATGTTGATGTTTAATGTTATGCATTTGAACGTATTTTTACACCGTGCAGACGCATAACAGTTTAGTTCAACATTACATAATTCATTATTGATTAGTGATCCAATTTAATTGATTTAATTCACCCATTTTAATTTATTTAAATAATTTAACTAACCAAATGAGTAACTACATACATCATACATATAGTTAAACATACTTTTGTCCTAAACGTCCGTTATAACAAATTATACTAATAGTTTGTAAGATTTCGCGACGGAATTCTGGATCGTTGAAATCTAGCAGCCCAAGCGTTCTGCCTCCTTCAGATCCACCCACACAGTTCTTGAGACAGAGAAGTCAAGAGAGAATTTTTAGAGACAGAACCGTTCTCACGAAAAATGACTTGCTCTCTTCTCAACTGAAGTTCTGAGCTATTTACAATGGCTTACTCAAAGTTTCTCCTGTGCTTATGCGTTGGGTCTTTAGGGATCTCAAATCTTGGCACTAGGATTATCATGAAAACCTTTTTTTCATTTAACTCCTTTTTTTTTTTTTTTGAATTTATGGGCTTCTACAAATTGTGATCATGTTCATTAACATATCATAATTAACCCTCGAGGTAGTGAGACTATTTTTTGTAAAATCCTTTTTGCTAAATATTATTTGTTTATTTATCCTTCCACATACTATATTTCACATGAGCTAATAGGATCGGAATAATATCACCGATAAAGTTCCTAGCTCATATAATTTTTAATTCACAATCTGTAACTCGTTAGACTCTCAAATTGTTTCTAAAATAATTTCACAAATAAATAAATAAATATATATATATATATAGGGTATGTCCTTTTAAGTTTGTTAAGTCGGAAAGTTGAAGCTTAGGTAAGTTTATTGTCTGATTTAGTAAGTTGTTTGTCGTAGTGAGTTCTCATGTCCAAACACTTAATCATGAGTCGTTTGTTCAGATCCACTTCTTCTGTAAGTTCTAGGTCTTCTGTTTCCATTCCACCCATACCAGGAATAGTAAACGAAGAAGAATTCGAAGTCAATGAGGTCACCACCAACCTTCAGGATTGGAATATCCCTAAGGTCCGAGTAGTGAAATCCAAGTCAAGTTTTAACCCTTTGTCTTTCAAAAGTAATTATCATGTCAAAACCGTAGAGCAGGTTTACGCTCTTAGTAAAACCCATGAAAAGTGCCAACTTCTGTCTCCTTCTGTATTAAAAACATAAGGAACAAGGGTTTTAACTACATCCACATGGATTAGTTCAAGTTGCAGTAAAACCCTTGACTCAACGAGGAGTCGATGCATCTGTTCTTCTATGTCTTAGAGATGCTAGGTTCACAGATTACAGCACAAGTATCTTAGGTATCATCGAGTCCAGCCTTCACAATGGTCCAATCCATTTTGATTGTTTCCCCGATTTTACCTTAAGTTTAAGTGAAAAACACCTTCTGAAAGCCTTAACCTCGAACATTAAAACTTCAGGTTATGAAATGTTAGAAGGAAGTCAACCTTTAGCTTTGATCTATAGGATTTACTACAAGTGTATTAGGACCAACCTCAATGTCCACGCTTTAGTAAAAAGTCCCAAAGATCAAACCTTACTCATCCAAAGTCACACAAGTGATGCCAACATTAGGGTCCCCAAGTCGATCCGTTGGAATGAAGTAACCTTACCAGTGATTGGTTTTTAGAAAATGAAAACCCAACCACAAATGTTTCCCAAAACATTAACAAGTTAGATATGATCCAGCAGTATCTAGACGGTACCATTAGGATTAGTTTTGACGCACCCAGAGGAGGTTTCACACCCCTTAGGATTCAAAAATGAAGCAGTTAGTCCTCACGAAGGTCTACTTCCAGTCTCCCTGAATCCGTAGTGCAAATCCAACGTCAACTCCAAGGCGTTCAAGTAAATTCTAGGGTTAGTACACCTTTGTACTTACCAAGTCAAAACTACCAACCCAACCCTCTACATCTAGACCTGTAGTCGAAGATGTAGAAGAAGATGATGGTCAAGAGTCACCAACCCAGACTGATTTCAAATCAGCTGTTGACCCACAACTCATGACCATAAGTAAAGTCTTTACCCTAGACATGAAAACTCTAGAAGATGAGTTTATGTCTCAGGCCAATGAAGTCAAAAGAACTCAGTATCGTGAAAGTCACACGAAAGCTGAAAAGAAAGTCATCTATGATGCATGGCAGGAATTCATGCGTCAATTAGGTCAAAACATAGATTTCTTTGAGTACCTAGAAAAATACCATTCCATGAATGTCCAGGTACTCACCAAAGTCAAATGGACTACTTCGGACAAGAAGTCCATTAGTTCTAGTCATCCTCCACCCGAGACCATAGTTGTAGCCCACAATGGTTCAGAAGTAATAGCTTCACCCTTTAAGGTTCCAGCCTCGGATAGTTAAAAGCCACTAGTTGAACAAAACAATTACACCAACCAGTATCTCCAAACCATAGGTAACCAGTTAGACAAGATTGAGCTTAAGTTAGACAGCCAATCACCAATCATAGAGAAACCTTTACTACAGCTGTCTAGTAAACCCATAGGTTTAAAAACCTCTGACCAGTCAGCACTCAGTAAAGTCACACAAATGTTAACCTAGTTAACACCAAGTTAAACAGAAGGCAAGAAACCTTTTTCCTCACACCAAGTAAGTGTTCTTAATCAAGTTGAAGTAACCACTGAATCTGATACGGAATCCGATTTAGATCCACAAGTAAATGAGATAGAACAACAGTTCAAGCAGTTAGAGGTCAATAGGATTCAGTCCCGACATCCTAACCCTACCTCCTTGACAAAAACTGGTATAGAAAACCCACTCCTCCTGATCTTAAATTCGAAGAAAGGAATTTCCATAGCCAGTTCTCTGTCTCTGCCGGTAAGTTGTATGAATGGAATATTGATGGATTTTCTGAACAAGAAATTCTCAATACACTCCAGCATATGACTATGGTAGCAAATAGCTACCTAGTAAACCATTCCTTAAGCCACCCAGAAATCGTTGAATTAACTATTTCTGGTTTCACCGGTTCCCTTCATCAATGGTGGGAAAAGTATCTCACTGAATCAGATCGTAATCTTATTCTTTATGCTGTCCAGCATGATGAAGAAGGATTACCAATTTTTGATGAAAGACAGGTCAAGGTGTTAATGATGGTATCAATACTCTGGTATATACCATTATTAAACATTTCATTGGTATTCCTAGTAACATTGCCTCTAGGATCCACGACCAATTAAGTAACCTTAAGTGTCCAACCCTTAGTGATTTTTTTTGGTATAAGGATGTCTTCATTTCCCATGTCATGCTTAGGGATGATTGTAAGAATCCTTTTTGGAAAGAAAAATTCATTAATGGTCTTCCCAATCTTTTTGCCCATAAGATTAGAGAAGTCTTAAGTCAACCCTCAGGTATCATAGATATGAAAACCTGACATATGGTGATATTGTTAGTACCATCAACAAAGAAGGTCTTAAGATGTGTATTAACATGAAAATTAGTAATCAACTTAGCAAAGATAGAGAGAAAGCTAAGTATGAAATGGTAATTTCTGCGAACAGTATGGTCTGCCTCCCATAGCACCATCCCGTAGGAAACACCAGAAGGAAAGGTCATCCTTCAAAAAGTCAAATAGATACCACAAACGGTCTTCTAGGAAGTACACTCTACCTCCTGAAGATGGTAAACCCAAATTTCATAAGAAAGCTTTTAGGAAACGGTTAAAACCAAAGTCTCCTAAAAACAAAAGTAAAATCCAACGTTATAAATGTAAAAAATTTGGTCATTACAGTTCTGAATGTCGAGTTAAGGAAAACATTAATTCCTTAGACATCCCAGAAAGTGAAAAGTAAAACTTTTGCCATTTTAGAATTAAGAGATTCTAGTGGTAGTGATCTAGAACTAGACGATATCCCGTCTTCCAACTCTAGTTCCAACCCTAGTACCGACACAAAGTCTGACACCCCTAACCAAAAATTAGGATGTCAAGATAGCTGTTGTAACCCAGGTAAAACTCTTAATGTCATAAGTAAACAAGAAGAATTGTTGATCAATTTGATCGACAAAGTTGAAGATCCAGAGCTCAAGGCTCAGTATCTTACCAAGTTAAAACATACCTTGCAAAAGCAGGAAAGTAAATTAAAAGTTCCTAAAACCCAAATCAGTCTTAATAAAATCTTAGACAAGTTTAAGAAAATTCTAAACCTGTCACCCTTCAAGATTTACAGACTGAAGTCCAACAAGTAAAGAAAGAAATTCGAGAGTTAAAAGAACAAAATAAAACTCTTGAACAAGAAATTCTCCTTCTTAAAATCAACCAAAGTTTTAAGAAGCATAGTCAACCATCAGAGTCTAACCACTCTGAACCTGAATATACTCTTCCTGTCATCCCTCTAGATGAACCAGAAAGTAGTAATCAGTTTTTAAGTATCATCAATAGAATGCATTTTCAGAAATGGCATTCTAAAGTCACCATTATAGTCAACTCTGAATACTCTTTTGAGGTTATCGCCCTTATAGATTCAGGTGCCGATCTTAATTGTATTCAGGAAGGATTAATCCCCACCAAATACTTTGAGAAGACAAAGGAACGTCTTCTCTCTGCCAATGGTAGTTCGATGGGTATTAATTACAAGTTAACCAAAGCACACATCTGTAAAGATAATGTCTGCTTTAAGTCACCTTTGTTTTAGTAAAAAACATGCCTGACCAGAAAGTCATCTTAGGTACTCCTTTCATCTGTTTGTTGTATCCTTTCACCACAAGTAGCGAAGGTCTTACAACCAACATTTTGGTCAGAAAGTCACCTTTGAGTTCGTTAGTCCTCCCCGGCCTAGAGAACTTTCCTTATGTAGGAAGCATCATAAGTAAAACTTTAAACTTCATTATTAGTAAACTCAACATCTTGATTTTCTTAAGGAAGAAATCAAGTACAAAAGAGTTGAGGAACAACTCTTAAGTCAAAATCTCCAATCGCAGATTAAGTCATTCCAAAGTAAATTCGAACAACAAGTCTGTTCGGATGTCCCCAATGCTTTCTGGCATCGAAAGCAACACATAGTCAAACCTCCTTATATTCCCGAGTTTAGTGAGAAAAATATTCCCACAAAAGCTCGAACTATTCAGATGAATCCAACCGTCATGGAATTCTGCAAGAAAGAAATCCATGAACTCTTAAGTAAAGGTTTAATTCGTCTAAGTAAATCTCCTTGGTCTTGTGCAGCTTTTTATGTCAATAAAAATGCTAAAATCGAACGAGGAACTCCTCGAATGGTCATCAATTACAAACCATTGAACAAGGTACTTCAATGGATCAGGTACCCAATCCCTGATAAAAGGGATCTCATCAGCCGCCTCTCTGATGCCACTGTGTTTAGTAAATTTGATATGAAAAATGGCTTCTATCAAATTCAATTGTAAGAGTCAGACAGGTACAAAACCACATTCACCACTCCTTTTGGTCATTACGAATGGAATGTAATCCCTTCGGTCTGAAGAATGCACCAAGTGAATTCCAAAATATCATGAATGATATTTTCAATCCATATAGTCATTTCACCATAGTTTATATTGACGATGTTTTAGTCTTCTCCAAGTCCATAGAAGAACATTGGAAACATCTCAATAGGTTTCTCCAGATTGTTAAGTCAAATGGTTTAGTGTCTCAGCCCTAAGATCAAGCTATTCCAAACCAAAGTCAGATTTTTAGGTTTTAACATTTACCAAAGTCAAATCCAGCCAATTGATAGAGCCATTCAATTTGCTGACAAGTTTCCTGATGTCATCACAGATAAAACCCAGCTTCAGAGGTTCTTAGGATCCTTAAACTATATTGCTGATTTTTATCATAATCTCCGACATCAATGTAAACCCTGTTTGATAGACTCCAGAAGAATCCTCCTCCATGGACAAAAGAGCACACTGCAATTGTCCAACTCATCAAGTCACATGTTAAGACACTTCCCTATCTTGGCATTCCTTCCCCGATTCTTTTAAAATAGTCGAAACGATGCCTCCGAAATTGGTTACGGTGGCATTCTCAAACAGCAAGTAACTCCAGATTCTCCTGAACAAATTGTCCGTTTCCATTCTGGCAATTGGAATTCCACTCAGCAGAATTATAGTACAATTAAAAAAGAAATTTTGTCTATTGTACTATGTATAAGTAAATTTCAATCCGATTTGTTAAATCAAAAATTTTTTATAAGAGTTGATTGCAAAAGTGCAAAATTTGTTTTAGAAAAAGATGTTCAAAATATTGCATCTAAACAGATTTTTGCTCGTTGGCAAGCACTTTTAAGTATTTTTTATTTTGACATTGCATACATCAAAGGAAGTCAAAATAGTATTCTTGATTTCCTTACCCGTGAATTCTTGCAGGATTCTCACCATGGCTCCTAAAGGTAAAGAACCTGCCAAGTCAACCAAGTCACCAAAGTTACCTGAAATACCCAAGTTAATCCCAGATCATTGGTCATCCCATATGAAGGTTTAGGTCAATCTTCATCAAGTAATCGTTTTCAGTCCTAGGTAATCCAAGTCAACCCCAGAGTCAGACCGTCTTCCATACGGCCTTCCTCGTCTGCCTTTACTCTCACAAGTCAGTATGGTAAACCCACATATTCAGCCTTG
The DNA here is from genome assembly GCA_003952965.2 of Morella rubra. NCBI lineage: Eukaryota > Viridiplantae > Streptophyta > Magnoliopsida > Fagales > Myricaceae > Morella > Morella rubra. Next base: position 110,187 of record RXIC02000103.1, on the reverse strand, counting down.
GCTCCCATGCCACCAAGTCAACCTCCTGATCCCTATCGATCATTGAGACTATGTCTCCGGCCCAGTCTCCGTTAAGACTACAAAACGGAGTTACTACGGCCCAGTCTTGGATAAAAGACTACAAAGTAAAATTCCTACATCCAAAAATACTTCGGAATTCTTTGTCAAGACAAACCTTCAGAATGTTTTCACATGAGCATTACCATCAACATTTGCTCATTCTGAAGTTGCTCAAGTCAAAAGGACCAAGAGCTCTCCTTAAGGTTCAACATGGTAAAACTGCTCCGTGCCTATTTGCCACCCAAATGGCATTTTGTCCCAGAGCATCCCAACAAGTCAATTGATTTTTACAAAGTCATCCTCTGCATACGAGTCAGTCCGATTGAACCATCATGATAAGTTTGATCCTACTTAGCAAAAGGTTGTCTTCCACAAGTTATTCATAGTCAAAATCATTCCTTCAAGAATGGGGTTCTCATCCCTCCATCTTGAAAGAACTTCCAGGTCAACCCATTGGCTTCAATTATTATGATTATATTGAAGCATGGTCCAAAGTTATCCTTTACCAAAATGAGACTTTTTCTCATTCTTGGTTTATTAATTTTGATAATAAATTCAAAATTCAACTCCCCACTTGGTTCAATCGTTGGTGGCAAATGTATGGTCCAGTTACAGACATCATTCCCCTCCAATTGAAAGAAGCCATTGCCCGCTTTGCCAATTGTGGAGAAGTAACCAGCAGAGACAGCCAGTTTCCACTCTCTATCTTTTTGCAAGTAAATACAAAATCCCATGGATTCTCAAATGGGATTATCAAGTCAGCCAGAACATTTGTGCTCGCCGTTTTCAAGTTAAATGGTGGGATAATTAACATTCAAAGAATAGTTGAACAAGTCAACAAGGAATTTCCTCACAACAAGAAGTTTCTATTTTTGGTAGAAAAAGCTAGCCTTCAGACAGCACTAGCCTCTGCCATGAACAACCTAAACCAAAGAAGAGCTCCAAGATTATGTGTGCAGCTCGAAGTAGCCGTATCAGTGGACAAGATCCAGATGAGCATTCTCCAGCCTCATCACATTCATCCACTGCAAGTCAATCCAAGCCCAACTACTTGGATCCCCTGCTTCAAGATGGTCAAGATCCTTACTCTGTCAATCTTGCCGACGATTTGTAATCTCACCCATGTGAAGACAAAGTAAGCCGAAAGTAAACCGACAGGTTGCTATTCATGAATAGTAACTTTTTGTCAACAGTAACGTTGCCGACAGCTGACAAGTCACTGTTCCTCCATAGGAAAAGTCAATAGTAAAAGCAGCCGACAAGTCACTGTTCAGCAATAGTAAAAGATTGCACAGTATCCGTGATCCACAGTCACACTTCTATCTTTAAAAACAGAAGTCGAAGTCCAGGATTTGAAATTCCGGCTTCGTCTCCCTAAGTAAACCGAGTCTCTACTATCAGTCTAGTAACATGTCTCACTTGATAGTGTCTGTTGTGTGTAAGTCAAATGAAGTAAATCCCCATGTATTCAGCTTTGGCTCCCATGCCACCAAGTCAATCCGACTGGATCCGGTCATCCCATATAAAGGTTTGTCAATCTTCATGAAGATCTAGGTAATCCAAGTCAACCTAGAGTCAGACCGTCTTCCATACAGCCTTCCTCGTCTAACAAGTCAGTATGGTAAACCCACATATTCAGCCTTGGCCTCCATGCCACCAAGTCCGATCCCTACGAGATCATTGAGACTATGTCTCCAACCCAGTCTCCGTTAAGACTACGGCCCAGTCTCCGTTAAACTACAAACTACGGCCCAGTCTTCAGGATAAAAGACTACAAAGTAAAATTCCTTACATACCAAAGAATACTTCGGAATTCTTTGTCAAGACAAACCTTCAGACTGTTTTCTACATAGAGCATTATCATCGTCATTTGCTCAGTTCTGAAGTTGCTCTAAGTCAAAAGGACCAAGAGGCCCTCCTCAAGGTTCAACATGGTAAACTGCTCCATGCCTACTTGCCCCCCAAATGGAATTTTGTCCCAGAGCATCCCAATAAGTCAATTGATTTTTACAAAGTCATCCTCCTACATACTGAGTCAGTCCGAATTGAACCGATCATAGATAAGTTTGATCTTACTTAGCAAAAGGTTGTCTTTCACAAGTTATTTATAATCAAAATCATTCCTCCTCAAGTATGGGGTTCTCATCCTTCCATCTTGAAAGAACTTCCAGGTCAACCCATTGGCTTCAATTATTATGATTATATTGAAGCATGGTTCAAAGTCTTCCTCTACCAAAATGAGACTTTTTCTCATTCTTGGTTTATCAATTTTGATAACAAGTTCAAAAGTCAACTCCCCATTTGATTTATCCGTTGGTGGCAAACGTATGGTTCTGTCACAGACATCATTCCCCTCCAACTAAAAGAAGCAATTGCTCATTTTGCCAATTGTGGAGACGTAACCGTCCAAGACAGTCAGTTTCCTACTCTCTGTCTGTTCGTAAGTAAATACAAAATTCCATGGATTCTTAAATGGGATTACCAAGTCAGCCCAACCATCTATGCTCGCCGTTTCCATGTCAAATGGTGGGACTAATTCAACATTCAACGTATTGTTGAACAAGTCAACAAGGAATTTCCTCAACAACAAGAAGTTTCGTAGTTTTTGGTAGAAAAAGCTAGCCTTCAGACAGCACTAGCCTCTGCCATGAACAAGGCCCAAACCAAAGAAGAGCTAAAAGACCTATGTCGCCAAATGCAGCTCGAAGTCAGCCGAATTAGCGAACAAGATCTAGATGAGCATTCCCCAGCCTCATCAAACTCGTCCACTACAAGTTAAGTCAAGCCTGACTACTTGGATCCCCTGTTCCAAGATAGTCAAGATCCTTACTCTGTCAACCTTGCCGACGATCTGTAATCCCGCCGTCATGTGAAGATAAAGTAAGCCAACAGTAAACCAACAAGTTACTATTCATGAATAGTAACTTCTCGTTAAAGTAAACAGTACCTCAGCCGACAGCAGACAAGTCACTGTTCCTCCACAAGAAAAGTTAACAGCGAAAGCAGTAGACATGTCACTGTTCAGCAATAGTAAAAGCACGCGTGATTACACAGTATCCATGCGAGTCCACAGTCACACTTCGGTCTTTAAAACCCGAAGTTGAAGTCATTTGTAAGCAAGATTTGAACTCCGTTTTTGAATCTGCTCCCCCTTCTCTCTATCCCATCTTCGTCTCCCGAAGTAAACCGAGTCTCTCAGTCTATCTAAGTCTAGCAACTTTGTCTTCTAGCCTGATAGTATCTGTTGTATTCTCATGTAAGTCAATGTTCTTGAAGTAAACCAATTCATTCAAGTAATCTTTGTGTTCTCTGTTTATCTTCTTTGACAACATGCATACCGCCAGATTGGACAGTTTTAAGTTTCAAGTTACATGCATCCATGCATCCGCCTTCATGGCTGGTTTACAATTCTGCTTCATGCATACCGCCTACATGGCTGGTTCAAGTAATTATTTTCTGTTTTCCCAAGTAAACTTATTTTAGACCACTTCCCAAGTGGATACCGTTTGACATTCATAGCTTGATTGCAGTAGAACGAAGCTTGGTCCAGAGCAATCTGGGGTCTCAAAACTATTTTTAATTTTATATCTGCTGCTTCTCTGTTCTGTCTTCTCTTCTTTATTTTTGTGAGTCTATGGCTCGCCTCCACCATTCTCTCTCCAATCACTGCTTCAGCCCTTTCAAAGTAAGCACCTTGGTCTCCCGACTCACCCTTTTGGTATCAAAGCCACCCGAAAAAATATTTTCACAAAAATTTCACTGGCTAGTGATTTCTTTTCGAGTCCAACTCTATACAAATATACTAAATATACTGTGTGGTAGTCTCACAAAGAGACTGGTGGATTCCTTGTTGGGCATTTACACAAGCTCATTTATCATATACAAGACCTAACGTTGTTTGTAATATTTGACTTAGAAAGATATCATTAAATGACTCAGTCAAGGCACAAGTACACAATAAACGAACCTACATAAACCTCTCAGGTCTAAGAATATAATAAACTAATTGTGTGAAATGACCTTCTCAACATCAGTGATCACTCCAAAGGTATTCATATTTGATCTGTTCAGTGGCATGTACTCTTACAGTGCACCCACTCATCTGCTTAAGGTCACTACCTCAATGATGGAATCCATCAGTATTTAATAGAGTACAACGAGTGTAAACCTATTTGTACATAAGTATGTACCTCGGTCTAGACCAACTGTCAACTGAACAAGGAACCAAAAAATCATACTCCCCGCCTTTGATTCATTAATCATTCGGCATGTTTGACTTTTCTACAATTTCACTTAACAATATAACTGTGTAACATCTTATGTTAGAACATTATACTCAATAAGTAATAAATACATGTGATGATAAAAGAAATAATTATCTCATAATTTTTCTAATACTGGTTTTGAGGGCATATTTCCAACACCATTTGATTAACTTAGCACTCGTACTAATTATCCGTTTAATTGTAATAAATTTTAACTAATGAAAAGTATAATTGATATAAAATATTAAAGATAGAAATATCAAACGAAAAACATAATCATGAGGTCTAGTACAAGCTGAAGACTAATAAAGCATAAGTAAATAATAGTGAAAAAACATAAGCCAGAGACAGTCTGAATCACAAGCCGGAGACTAACAAAGCATAAGTCAGAGACTAGTCTGAATCACAATGATGAGTTGGCTAGTCAAGATCTTGTCCAAGGGTGTCATGAACGTGCTCCAACCGCTCCTCTATAATATCCACCAGTTTGATGAGCTTCCGAAGCTGTATCGAAATGGTACTGAGAGACTGGTACAACTGGGACACGTGTTCTGTCACGGAAGTCAATTCCTACAGCATAGCAATCACCTCCTCCCTCAGACCCCTCTCTATCAGAACAAAATTATTCTCTAAAGTGGTCAAGCAGGTATGGAGACCCATGCACAATGCATGCGTCGGTTCCACAATCGTCCGGATACTCTCCCTCAACTCTACTACCATAGCATCCGCCCAAGCTGGTCGTTATGTCTGTGCCCCGGCCTTGGTGATACTTTTCCAGGACCGTTCCGTTGCCAACCTAACAAAACCTTCCAAACGTAAGCAAAAACCGTTTGCATGGTAATCAAACGGTGAAATTTCCATTTACAACGCGTCCGAACAGTGCTTCAATGAACACAGAGGAAGCAGCCTTATTATCCACCAAAAAAGAATAAAATGAACAAAATTGAAAAAGAAACGCACGAAGAAGGTATTTTCAGAAGTTATAAGTACAGATCTCGAACCAATGACCAACTATGGTGAAAATGTTTGAGAGAAAATATAGTGTAAATGTGATTTTGACAAAGGCTTACAGGTTTTATGTTATAACATATGCATCCACATGGCTTCAATAGGCATTCAGACGGTTCTCCACAGTTAGATTCACACTTGGCCCAATCAAATTCAACCTCATTAAATATTGCAAATTCAAAAATCTTCGAGAACTTACCTCCATCCGGATTGTTGTTTGATGTCCGAAAAGTTTCGACATCTCGTGTGTAAAGAATTGCAATGTGGAACCACTTGATTCGCTAAAGAAGAATTCATACCTGTGCGAACTTCTTTTTCGCGTCCAGACGCGTTTATTATTTCCGCGCTGGAACGCTTGTGGATACATCTGGACGATATTGAGTATTCATGATGATTTTCAATGCATCACTATGTGCTAACGATCAATATTCGTTAGGTAAAGTTTGTGACGATTCTAATCGTCACTCAGTTACGACGATTTGGATTTTGTCACCCAGATACACGTCCAACTAGAAGGAAGTTAACTACTTGTGGCAATTAGTATCATCACTAATTTGCGACGAGGTGTATTTCATCACACTAAAAATCCGTCCGAATGGTATTAGGACCTGTCCGGAGGGTTTTGGCGTTCCTGGATAGTTTTGGGTTACGAAATTAATTTTTTGTTAGGGAAATGTGACTTTAGGTGACAAAATTTGGTTTGACCCCCAAAAGTTTGTCACCTAATGTCTCATTTCTTGTAGTATATAAATCTCCAAGGCACTAATGTATATATTCATATGGGCAAGAGAAAAAAGGGGCCACAGCAAATTAATTTTACAATGGAAGAGTTTGAGTAATTGAGTGCTGTATAATCAATTTTGATCTAAGGCTAGAGTCCCCCCATATCATCTTCGAAAAGATTTTCTGCTGTAAAATAATTATTGAAGTCCTAAAACGACTTTATGGATGACTTTGACCATACTTTTAATCAAATATTTATGATTTTATTTTATTTTGTTCAGTCGTAATATTACTTAATGGAAGACTTTGACCGTACTTTTTGAGCAGTGGCGTATTGTTCTTTCATATTGTAAATACAGTCATCTTATAAATTCATCTGCCACCAGCCACTTCCATGCATCAGCTAGCTAGTCATCTTTCTTATATACCCTTCTCTTAATTTCTTTCCGAAGCATGGCCACCCTTTTCTACAAGTTATTCAAGCTGCTACCACTCTTTGTCCTTTTCCTTTTTCCATCTACGGATTCAGTTTCTTTCCAGTTATCTACCTTCGATTCCAATACGTCCAACATACTATATCATGGAGATGCTGAACCTTTTGATGGTGAAGTTAACATGAACAACGCCAATTATCTATCTAGAGTCGGCTGGGTCACCTATGCGAGGAGGGTGCCAATCTGGGACTCGAAAACTGGAAACTTATCCCACTTCTCAAGTAATTTCTCCTTCATTTTTGATAAACAAGGCTGTACTGGTTGCGGTGGTGGATTTGCATTCTTCCTGGCTCCTGTTGGGTTTGAAATCCCACCAAATTCAGCAGGTGGCTTCTGGGTCTATTCAACACCACAACCATGGCGTTATTCATCTCACAACCAGATTGTTCTAGTTGAGTTCGATTCTTTCGCGAACGATTGGGATCCTCCATTTCAGCATGTGGGCATCAACACAAACTCTATTTCTTCTGCTGTGTACACCCCTTGGAATTTTAGCTTACACGGTGCAGATACTATAGTTGCATCGATTCTGTACAATGCTACAACAAAGAATTTGAGTGTCTTTTGGACCTACAGAAGCACCTCCATTCCTCATGACAATACTAGTCTTTCCTACAATATTGATCTCTCCAAGGTTCTGCCAGAGTGGGTCACAATTGGGTTTTCTTCTGCGACTAGTGTACATTTTGTGCGTCGTACTCTTGTATCCTGGGAATTCAGTTCAAGCTTGGAAATAAAGGAGACAAGTGGAAATAAAGAGAAAGGTATAAGATTGATAGTCGGTCTGACGGTCACCGGTGGTGTTTTGGTGGCAGGAGTGATTATCGCATTTGCAATATTCAGGCAGCATAAGCAAAAGGAAAGAGAAAAAGCAGAGGCGATGAACTTAACATTGATGAATGATGATCTAGAAAAAGGAGCCGGTCCAAGGAGGTTCTCTTATACAGATCTTGCTTCAGCTACACACGATTTCTCCCATGATAGGAAATTGGGTGAAGGAGGGTTTGGTGCGGTTTTCAAGGGATACTTAACTGACATAGACATCCCAATCGCTGTCAAGAAAATCTCAAGGGGGTCTAATCAGGGAAAGAAGGAATACGTAACGGAGGTGAAGATCATTAGTCGGCTGAGACACCGAAATTTAGTGCGACTCATAGGATGGTGTCATGATAAGGGGGAGTTCTTACTTGTGTAGAGTTTATGCCAAATGGTAGCCTTGATGCTCATCTCTTTGGCAAGAGGAGTCCTCTCCCGTGGGCAGTAAGATACAAGATATCACTTGGGTTGGCCTCTTGCATTGCTTTATCTTCATGAAGAGTGGGAGCAGTGTGTGGTGCACCGGGATATCAAATCCAGCAATGTCATGCTAGACTCTAGTTTCAATGTCAAACTTGGTGACTTCGGATTAGCTAGGCTTATGGATCATGAGCTAGGTCCACAGACAACCGGATTGGCTGGAACTTTAGGATACATGGCTCCCGCAGCACGCGAGAGCGAGCTCGGACGTGTATAGCTTTGGGGTTGTTTGCCTTAGAAATTGCTACTGGAAGAAGATCAACTGATCCTAGGGAAAAGGATTCCGAATTGGGGTTGGTACACTGGGTTTGGAATCTTTATGGAAGAGGAGATCTGCTTTCGGCTGTTGATTGGAACCTCCAAATGCATTATGATGAAAAGCAGGTTGAATGCTTGATGATCGTTGGACTTTGGTGTGCTCACCCTGATCGGATACTGAGGCCCTCCATAAGGCAAGCAATTCAAGTCCTTAAGCTTGAGGCTATGGTACCAAATCTCCCAACGCAGATGCCATTTCCCATGTATAATGTACCTATACCGTCTGTTAGCTCTCGTGAACCTTCCATAACTACAAGTCTTCAAGACGGTCGTTAAACTTGTTCAGCATCTTTGTTTTAATAAAACTCACGTGTACAATGGAATATCGCGTGTCTATTTGTAGGTTCCCTTCATGTATCAGCAGGTTAGAAAAGTCATGGCTGTAAAATTCTCTATCCTAATATTTACTAGCTTGATTGGAAAACCATCGTAGATTAATTAGAGACAATGTCCCCAACCAGAAATATGGAATCAAGAATGTTTAATGCAATATAAGAAAATTCACTTTGGGTGTCCAAAAAATTTCTCACCCAAAGTGGTAATTTTGTGACCAAAGGTTTTCGGTATCAAATTGGAGTTGTCATAGTTTGTCACAGTAAGCCCTCAACAAAGATTTTAGGTGATTGTTTGAAAGTTTCCTCACGCAAAACCGTCCAGACGAAAAAGTAAAACTTTCAGAAAGTTTTCTACTTGCTTGACGAACTTAAATTCTGTCATGACTTAGTGATTTCTCTACATTGGCATGAAGCGTGCGAATGTTTTATACAAGGAGATGAACCTGTTTTTCTTCTTTGAATATACATGCGCACGGAGGAAAAGCATGTTCAAACATATTTTCATTTACAGACAAATTTAAATTTTGTCACCAAATATATCGTGCGCACTACCATATACTACGTGCGGATGCTCAATATATTACACCATGGGAAAGATGAAAATATCGACGAATTAACAATATATCAACAACACATCCGTTCGCACGACGTTACCTTCCGTGCGAACCTAATTTAAAGTACATCCATGTGAACGGAAGAAAACCTTGCACACGGTTTTTCACATAAAACCGTGCACGCGTTTCCAGTCAATACCACCATGCGCACGGTTTTCAGTTCGTTCAGACAGTATTACATATATTTTATATCAATGAATTTATTTAATTATAAATTTAAACAGAATTTGCAGATGATACTCAAAGGATGCGCTTCAACAAATACTATTGTTAATATGATCTGCATGCGCTCCATCATCTGCATGCGCTCCAACAAATACTATTGTTAATTGAGTTAGTGCTTGCTCCATTACAAAAACTTTTGGATATTAATTTGGAAAATGAAAAGGCAAGATTGGATGTAACCTTCAGTTCTTTTAGCCCTACTCCTAGGCGCCGATGTGGAAAAATGTGTTTGGCTCCAAATAAATCTTATTGGTCCCTAAGGGGGTAACTTATGTAGTTGTAGGAACCGTTGGGAAAAATATCACTTTACGCGTGCGGGATTATAGACTAAAACTTTGGTAAGATTCACCATGGCTTGAGTGGTCCCACGCCCTATAGGTGCTGACTTTAGGTCAGCCCAAACACTTACATAACAGGAAGCATGGGAAAAAAAAATCATATAAATTTCAGCACAGATTAGTTATGTGCTTAGTCAATAGTTTTTTTGAACGTTAATTATATATATATATATATTTGCCTTCATAAAAATATGAATCATTTGTGATTTGTTTCTCTAGTATGAGTGATGGAATATAAATAACCTTGATTTGTAGTAATCTATAGTGGAAGTTGCTGAGGAGCATTTATTTCATTGACATATAAGTATTTAAGAACTAATAACAATCAAAAAATATATAATTCAATGCACCTACTAGTAATGTTCTGGCATTAATACAGAAAGTTCCAATATATACTTATCATTTCTTACTGGAAAGCTAATTAAGCAAATAATGCCCATGGTTTAACTTGGTCATAGATGGAAAGCAAATAATGTTTTCAAATCTGATGCTATTAATTACTTATTGACAGAAAGGACCATAAATTACTTTCTTCTTTTTGGGCCTTTCATGAACTGGATTTAAATGATGGTCATTACATGGACTTATAGCACGCTTCTATAAATAGAGCTTGCACAAGACACTCCAAAGCAAGTTTAAGGGAGAAACATAAGCAACAATCTGTTGTCCAAAAGAGAATGGAGAAGATGATGGGTTGCGCCCTACTGGCCTTTGGGTTAATGGTTTTGGTCCTGAATGCAACTGCAAGCACTACAAATAACATAACATGCGCCGATGCTGTAAAGGCTTTGCTGCCCTGCAGTCCTTCTTGGTGGGTACTGGCCCGCCGACTGCTCCCCCAGCGCTGACTGCTGCCAAGGTGCACAGTCTGTACTGAAAGAGGCTACCACCCCTGAAACACTCAGGGCTGTGTGTGTGTGTTTCAAAGATGCAGCAAAAAAGTTGGGTGTTAATCCTGATAGGGCTGGATCAATCCCCAAATTCTGTGACATGAAGGTTCCTGTCCCCATTGATCCCAATGTGGATTGCAGCAAGTAATTTTTCATTTTCTTCATCTGTGACTAAAAAATCTCGAGTCTTGAACATATATATCGCCTCACGTTTTTTCTTCGGTGATGTACAGGATTCAATGAAATACTTTTGAGGAGCTGTTGGGAATAATCTAGGGGGAAGAAAGAAGAATGTAGCTGATTATTGGGTGCTGAAAAACTATTCGAGTTTTTTTGCAATGCTATCAACATAGAATTCCGTCTACTTTTTCGTTTTGACCTCCATATCATGCAAGGGATAATATAACTTCACATAAGCAAAGAAAGTCGAGCAGTACATTCCCTTGTTTTTTGTGGTTGATGTTTTGACTTCATAATTTTCTTCAGATCACTGGACCACATGCCTAAAAAACTTTTGATACATTCAAAATTAAACCCGTTAGATTCTAATGTGAAATATTCAAAAAATAGAAGCAGGGGTACTGTACTAATTCTAACCCGACGGGTCGGGAAACTGCTTTCCGATTTCCAACCGGTCAGTCGCCGCCCTATGTATGTATTATTCAGAACCGAACCGACTGGCAAGCTAATTGGATTCAAATGTCAGTTCTGAAGTCTGAAATATGGGCCACGCTTCAAGTGTTCAAGTTGTTGGTCTGAATTATATAGAAAGAGATCATTTCTTTCCTTATTTCGTTTTTTTAGTTGTTCCTTTATTTGTTTATTTTTCCGCATTTTAAGGTTCTATATATTGTGACTCAATATATTAATTTCCCTTTTCAAGTAATTGCTATTCGGTTAAGAATGGAATTTAATATCAATTTTGAATTTTTTGTGAGAATAGCTTATAATTAATTAAATAGGGGACATGTAGATGTAGACTTTAATATATATATAGGAAATCACAATGGTAAACTCGTGGGTTTACTTTATTTTTCGGAAGTTATAATAGGCAGTAAATCAAATTAGTATAGAATAGGGATACATTTAGAATTTGCAGTGATATAACTCTTGGATTGTACACAAATAATTACCTTAATTAAGGAAAATCATTTACCATTAATGTTCCGTTTGTTTGCTTGTAAAACTATTATTTTACGTAAAAAAAACTTTTCATTGAAACGTTTTCAAGAAAAAAATTTCCTTTCCAATGTTTAGTTATTCTTTTAAAATATTTTCAAGAAATTTTTTTTAATGTTTGACACGCTTAATGATTTACGTATTTACATAAAAAGGCTTAATTATCGTATAATCTCTGTAGTTTACACTTTTGACATTTTAATCCCTCAAGTATCGATTTCAACCGTCGGATTCTTAAGGTAAGTTTTTTAGACAAATCGATCCTCCATCCAATTGTCGTTAGCAAATAGACAAAATGGTACTTAGGAAGATTTTAGATGTCATCTCAACACTAGTACTAGGTTGTCCTGTGGCATGAAATTTTTTTCAAAATTTTAATATTTTAGTCCCTAAGGTACTAATTTTAACATGGAGGTCCTTGAGGTACAGTTTTGAGATACAATTGGTCTCCGCAATTCAATTGTCATTAGCCAACTAAGGGAGAAATGCCTAGGTGGCCTGAAAAGAGAAAAAATATAAAACTATCATATGCAACCTTCAAATTCAATTTTATTTAAAAAAATTACTTCTTATTTATATATCATTTTTTATTTTTAAAATATATTTTAATAATTGTCTTGGAAGGGCATATCGGTCATTTTGAATGTTGTTTAGTGTCTAAATCAAACGGAAGGCAATAGTTGATTGTTTTTGAAACATATAGGGTGAAATAAAATATTTTAGAACTTGAGGGAGGCTTATTGTTTTTTGCCTATAAATATGGGACCTACTAAAATGATCCTCCAAAAAAAATTTTGGTTGACGAAAAATTTGAGCTTACTTTGTTTTCTGGAAAATAATAAAGTTTTTACAGTTTGACTTGAAAACTTTCTACTTTGACTTCAATTTCAAGTGCTTGCCAAATACCTGAAAACAGGTAAATAAATTATAAATTTTGTTTTACAAGCAAACAAACCGACCCTAAATCAAGTGTCATATTCCGAATTGAACAATTGGGCAATGAGATGATAATATTTTGAAAATTAAAGGGGATCACAATTGGGCAGGATTAGTGGGTAGGTGATGTTTAAGATTGAAAGGTTGGATGCTTCAAAATACTAATTAATGTTGTAGAACACATTGTCGGATCGGAAGTCAAATTTCGGTAAGACACTTCTGACTTATGATTTTGGTTGGAAATAGAAAAAGCACTTTCGTTAACCTAGCCAACTTGTCGAAATTCTGACTCCATGCGAATTGGTTCGGTTTAGAAATGCGGGTCAGCTCAAAAAATTGTTTCCATTGAATGCCCCAACATAGAAAGTGTTTAGCCGAACAAGAGAGCAATGAAGCACATGTAACGCAGGGACATATCTCAATTGGCTAAATAGAAATTTGTTAGGCTTTGTTTGGGAATGGTATTGAGATTGAGAGAGGATCTCTTAAGGCTTTGTACCTAGTTTATGATTCTTGAGATTAAGTGATATAATGCCCTAACAATTACTTTCTTTTATTTGCAGTATTGAAATGTATCAATCAAACGGTGGACCCCATTCTAGAGCTCATGCTATAAAAAGTAACTCTAGCTGGACCCCATTCTAGAGCTCATTCTATAAAAAAAAAAAAAAAAAAAAAACTCTAGGTGGACCACATTATAGAGTTCATGCTATAAAAGTAACTTTAATTGGACAGTATTTAATAGTGTAGGTCTCACGTGCTGTGTCAATCAGACGGTGAAGTGTAGTGTTAGTTAAAGAAACAAGAAATAAGAATGTTTTTGGATATTTTAATTCGACGTTTAACTTCGAGGCACGCAAAGCGGGAGAGACGTTGACAAGTCTGTAATGTTTGCAAAAACCAGGTAAGAATCCTAACACATCCAAAGGTGGGGGACTTAAAGCAGGACTTAAGTCTTAAAGCCTGATTCAATCCCGATCCCAAACAAGGCCTTAGTTTTTAATATTGGGGTAATTTTGTGTCAAATTTTAAATTCAAATTGAGTTGTATTTTAAATTTAGTCAAAGTGTTGAAAAGATTAAAAGTTTTCAAAGTTTGAAAGGATAAAGACATCATCAAGATGAAGAGCTAAAAACAAAGAGCTAGTGATGCAAAGGAAGAAAATTTCTGAACTATTTTCAATTTTAAATTTTGAAATATTTCCTTTCTTTTATAGTAAGTTCAAAAGTTTTCACTTCGTTAACAAAAATTTCTCTTGTGTGATTGATATTTTCTTTTTTAATTATTCCGTTGTTTATTTTGTTGATTGTTTATTCAGATCTACACAACAATTTTCAAGACTTTTTGTAAAATTGTTCTTCATTAAATAGAGGGGAAACACTCATATTTACCCTCTAGGTATTAACAGGGTCTGAACGGGATTTTTCAAAATTCAATGAAAAAAAGTACCTTTTTAACATGTACTCTACGATACCTTTGCCAAGCCAATGAATGAAGAACATGCAGCCATATAATTCAAGGAGATAGATAATCAAACAATATTTTGCGTTTTCATAAGTAAGCCCAACAATTTTTTCTGTTGGTTTGTTTATTTGTATTTCTATTTTTTTTTTGGAGTCCTTTATTTATTTTTTTTTGTGAGTCCTATATGATTTGGATGTAACTACGATATTCCTCGTCATAAGTGAAAATTTTCAGTGCTATCATCCTCATTTCTTCAAAAAAAAAAAAACAAGAGAGATCACCAGCTTCATGGAGTTCTTGAACCCGTGAGGAATGAGGAACAGAGAGCTAGAGTGATCTAGAAATGGGAAGCAAGTAGGTAGAAGGGAGAACCAACCAGCAAGGAGAAGAGATCTAGAAGTTTGAAAAAATTGTCGAAGAATCCGCCAACCAGGTGCTGGACAACCAAGGAGGTGACAAGCTCCTCTTCAAGCAGTTGCATAGAGATTAAGAATCCAAGGGAGAGAGGGTCGGAGAGAAGGAGAAGAAACAGAAAAAAAAAAGGGAGTTGGAAGCAAGAAAGAGAAAAAGAGAAGCCGCCCACCAGGACCACCAAACCGGTACCACCTAGTAGCAGTTACTGCCAATAACGGGGCTGGGAGCGGTTCCCAATTTCTGAAAACCACCAAAAGCAGTTGCGATACAGGTAAGGGCACAAACCGTAACGAGCAGCGCTATAACTCTAGTAGTAGGGCAAAGCTACAAAATACCTCTTCAGTCCCGTGATTGTTTAGCAATATCAGAAATACAAAAAGGTTGCTTATGCAGCCCGGCAGATTGTGCAATGCATGCTACCTATTTGTATCTCAATCTCAGATGCCTATAATTTGTTACTAGTATCTAATTCATAGGTAACCATACCATCAAACTTTGCTCAAGTAGTCTTAGCATGCCAAACCGAATGATTACTTGAGAATTTTGCCAGCATACAGTATACAGAGTGTATCTGTAATAGTAATAAGACATTATTTGGAAGCAGCCACCCTGCCGTATACCTTCACTCTTGAGGGGGATTTCAGAAATGTTCTCTGAATCTCAACTAAATCTTTTGCCCAAGATGGAGGGCAAGGTCACCTGTAACTGGAGTCTCCCTTAATTTTTTGTCAGAAAAAGCGAGGCAAAAGCCCCTCTCATCAAGGAAATTGCCATTTGGCACAAAAATATTTAAAACAGTCAAACACAGAGCCCAGCATAATTCAAATTTCATCTTTTGCAGGAACTGGATAAACTTTGAACGTTGATGACGACTGATCGTCCAAGTAAATAACATGATATCTCAGTAATTTTGATTCCAAACCGAGCTAAATTACCTCCGAGTTCCTCAACCCCATCCTCCCAAGTTTTGTGCAAATGAACTAAAAATTCCATTACAGGTCCAGATATAAGACCAATGAGTATTCTCAGCAGGCTCAAGCTACATACAACTATATATGAGCACAAAGAGTGAGCATCTGTGGCTGCAGCTGCATGACTTGATAGCAGGGTTTGCTTTATCTTTGTGAGCCGAGTTAAATGCAATATCAGATGGACATCATCCAGCAGATAGTATGGGAAGTGGCCGTATTCTTATAAAGGCTCTTCAGTATGCTTTTTAAACAAATCTCAAATAAAGCATTCGTTGACAACAATATAAGATCCAAGGAAGACATATTTGCCATCCGTATAAGGCAATTTCATGCATGCATGATTGGCACATCAGGGGAAGGATGAAAAAGGATTTAAATACTTATAGCCATTAAGAGATTAATGACTCTTCATCAAGCAAAGTCTACCAAGAAAGGCATTATCTTAGCAAACAGCAGAAACATATCATTTACTAGATGGCACAACAACATACTCAACAATTACTAATGCTTCATAAATAGTCTCCATTGTACAAGGTGGTTCAAGACTTATACAGTAGTCAAACCTAGAAGGGAGAGTTGAATTGGTTCTAAAAATTCTTGGTCCTTTGTAAATCTACTATTGCACAATCTCACAAGCTTATCAGCAAATTTCAAGGACACTCAGTATATCATGCGGAATAATCAAATCAATATGACCAAGTTATTGCAAATTATTAACTCTACAATATACTCAAGAATTTTTTTATTAATCAAAGAAACAACCAGACAACAATCACAACAATTACTAAATTCTCTAAGTAATCACAATCACAATCAATAACACTAGGATTGATGATGAAGAGAAAAACTACTTGAAAGAATTCTTTCAAGAGAAAAAAACTCTCAAGGCTCGTAAGCCGGTTTAAGCAAATCCACTAGAAACTTCAAACTCGGTACACAGTGATTTATAAACTACCCAACACCTCGTTGCTAGTCTAACACAACTTGTACCTTACCTGAAATACAACATCCAGCTCTACACCATGCAGGGAATGAGGAACTCCTCTTCCATTTGAAGATCTTGATTCCAAAAAGCCGATCTCTACAGCCAAGCCGATCTTTCCACACACTCACGTGCAATCAGCTCTTTCACAATAGGAACAAACAGTCTTGGTATTATCTTGGTGATCAAAATAGAATCTGAGATAATGGGGGAAAGAAGAATCTCGCTGAGTTTAATCTCAGTTCTCACATAAACAAACTACAAAAACATTAACAGGGAGAGTTTTGAAGAAGGCTCTAGAAAGCTTAAGTCTCTCAAAGATATTTCAAGGAACATAATGAGCAATCGTGAGACAATAGCTTTTGTACTCTCGGGAGTCAGAGAGAAGAGATTCACGAAGTTTCGAGACTTCTTGAATCTTGAGCGCATCAGGAAAAACCGTTACAACAGTCTTTCGTAACTTCTGATCAAACTTGGAGTGAACTCGGAACAAACTACCCGGGCTCTCAAACCATCAAAGCACCAGCTCCGTGTAGGCAAACTATATGCAGACTACAATCAAACCTTCAACATAACCCAATGATCATTAATTTTGTTGAACCACTAGTCTTGAGCAGGACTTTATTAAACATGAACCTCAAGAATAAACTAGGACACGTCATGAAGTATTTACGCCAACTAAAATAGATCTACATCCATGATATATTGCAAGTGGAATAGCAACGGGAAAAAGCCCAGGTGTTCATGAAATAAATGATATACTGACTCGCTTCACCGGAGTGGAAAGCTTACAAAAAGAGAAACTAAATTCTGATACATAAAATCCAGAACTGTAACATTACATCTTGCCCTTCATCTTTGCTTTGTATTGCATCCTAAGAGGCCTTTTTAGTAGTCTTTCAGAAAAATATTGAATGTGGATATCCCAAAAATATTGAATGTGGATATCCCTCCAGAATCAAACTATTCAATGTCAAGATCCTGATAGACTAGGATATGGGTTTTCAACTTGGACTGTTATAAGATCCAGGATTTGGAAACCAGGATGAACATCTATTTATCCGCAAACAAAAAAAAAACAAAAGAAAATGGGCATCGAACTGACAGATATTGATTCTTTATTTCTATTGTGGCTTCTATCATTGATAGTGTAATTAGATATAAAGAATGCAACATCATTCCCACTAGAATCAACGAACTGAAGACGATTAGTTAACCTCGTCAATAGATAGAAAATCCTGAGTGCACGGTGATGCTTCACTTGATATGCGGCTTTGGAACCTATTTAGAAATATTAAGTGAGGCACCATTCCAAGGCAACTTTGCCAATACTTCTTGGTAGATACACCTCGAACCAGACATCACCTCCCCTTCGTATCTTATCTACACACGAATTAAATCGGAACAGAACATGTAGATATATGATTATAATAGCCACTATAGCTCACATTATTGTTTCTACTTGAACAATTGAAGCCCCAAATTACGGTAAGTACTCTCAGTTCTGAGCTCTAATCATCACTTAGCTCATCTTCAATGCCAGAAACACTCAACCTGGCTGAGGCATGCTTAGCACTCTTGACGATTTTCTCGGCCTCCCGGATAATATTCTCTTCCTCTTTCATTGCCTTCTTTAGCATCTTTTGCTGTTTTTTGGTCGAAAAGGTGCTCAAATCGGATAAAAAGTCGTCGTTCTTGCTCCAATCAAGACCGATGCCGGTAGCCCGATTTTCCTTACTCTTCTTGTGAGAACCCTTCTTTGGAGAGCACCAGAAGCAACCGGCTTTCGCTGGCGGAGAAGGAGATTCCCTTGACGAATTAGACGAGCCCAAAGGAGAAGAAAACAACCCTGCTTTCGACTTTGATTTCGCTCGCATTTTCTTTTCTGGTCTTTGTTTGGAAGTCGAGAAAATCATATCTTCAAGCGACGAATGGGACGAATTTGAATGAGAAGATATCGAACCATGTTTCGAAATCGGCTCCGAACCCCTCTTCCCATCATGGTTCCCTTTCAGAGGTGAGAAAACCCCTTTCTCCATTGAGAAATCGGCAGAACCAAGAGACGACGAGTCTTTCTCAGATGGTGATCTTGGCCTAAAACCCGCTTTCTCATCCCCGCCCCGTTTGGGTGGCGAGGAAACCGCATCCTCCTCTTTAGCATTACCAGAGAGCGTACAACCCTTAGCTGAGTAGTTGTTGAAGTCGGTATTTGTGTACGGAGGTTGCGTTGAGTGTTTGAGTTCCGCTTTGGGCTTCGTGAGGGGGAAGGATTTGAGTTTGCGGAAACGGGACTCGAGCTCAGTGGGGAGGCCTGAAGAGTCGGTGAAAGAGGAGCAGTTGATGGCAGAGACTTGCTCCAGAACGCAAAGATCTTGTGCTTGGGAGACTAGCTCCTCCACCGCCGATTCGTCTGTGTCGGACAGGTACGAGAAATCGGCCATCCTATGTACACTCTGCGCTCGTGTGGAAACTTGTCTACTTCGACTCAATTCATTCTTCGGTTCGGGCCTTTTTTTGGGTAGTGTTCACTGCTCCCAGTTGACCCTGTGGAGCAGTGAGGGACCAGATAGATCCGCATGTCCAACGGCTCAATTGACAATTTTTCCGTTTCGAGGTTTGATATTTTCGACGCGGTGGGACCCACGTGCATTTCCCTGCGGATCCGATGAGATTTTGCGTCATTTCCATCTCTGCTGTCCAAATGGGCGGCGGCAGCAACAATTCCCCAGCATATTCCTCGGCAGACCGCTTTCGGCGGTAATTGTGAATTATACAGTGGAATTTGGCAAAAATAGACTCGATAGATACACCCTCGCAGTATAACTCGAGTTTATTTAAGGGTACGTTTATTTTGAGAAAATTTTAAGAATTTTAAAAATAGTGTGAATAGTTAAGTGATGTTTGAGTTTTATATATATATATATATAAGTTGTTAAAATTGTATTAATGTATGTAAAAAAAATAATAATAAATTATATTGGTATGTGTATAAAAGTAATGTTAAGAGTATAAATTTAGAAAGTTTGAAGATATTCGTTTTCTAAAGAATTTTAGAATTTTTTAGAATTCTAGAATTCTAAAATTGAATATATTTTTTAAAATAACCTAAAAATAACTACAGTACGCATACTAATAAAGTTAACATCACTTAAAAATTCTCAAAATATAAAAAATTCTTAAAATACAAGCTAATCGAACATCTTCTAAGATTTAAATTCTTAAATGTTTAGGCAAACGAACATGCCCTTAAACTTTAGGTTTAAATGCAGCTAAAGTTTATTGTGTTATAAAAAAATTTTAAATTAATTATTGAAGTAAACAAAGTTATAAATTAATCTTTGTTATAAGATTTATGTTAAAAATATGTTTTTCTGTTTAATCTCATCTCTTTTAATTACATATAATAATCAGCATTAATTACAACGTACTACGTTCTCAAGTAGATCCTATAATTTATTAATATATATATTATTAGTAAAAGAGTCGAAAATAGACGATTAGATGTGTTTTTAATACAAACTTTATTACAAAGATTAATTTGTAATATTTTTTATTTTAATAATTAATTTATAATTTTTAAACTGTAGATATATTTATACTTAAACTTTAAGATGTATTTATTCCGCAATTACAATAAGTAGACCGTCAGCATCAAAGATGTGCTAAGGGACCACGATCCCTCAAAAAAAATATTTCTTTGTCACTTTGGGGTGTTTTGTGTAAAGCCAATGGATGCTAGTATTTGTAGTGGGCCCTTCAAAAATTGGCGTGAGAAAAAGAGAGTATATGTATTTTAGTACTCGACCCTCAATTTTTAAAAGGAAAGAAATGGTAAGGGAGTGGATGGTGGTCCCTCCTCTATTATTTTTTGACTTTTTTCTCTCTCTCTTTCTCCCAATATTTTACTGCCGCCTGTCTCTCATTCTCTCCTTGCTCCTACGATTACCGACAAATGCTCAACTCCTCTCGCCTCTCTCCCACTAATTGATTCTTTTGTTCCTAAACTTTTATTGGTGCACGGCAAATTCAAGATTTTTTTATTAGGATTAAGTTATATTTCTCCACTAATATATACAGTTCTTGCGCACAATAGATTCTGATGGAGGAGGAAAAAGTTGCCTCCTATAAAAAACATAATGGAAAGTCAAAAAGTAGCTATACAGAGCCCTATCGTACGGTTGCAGTGAATGTTCTCCTCCTGAAAAAATATTAGTAACAGGCTAGATCAAACGAAATGATATCCCAATGAAGCTTGTCGAAGAAACTTGCATAAGATAGTAGAGTACACGCAACCAGTAATCATTTCGTTTTGTGTTGGCGCAGCAGAAAATTTAGAAGAAGGGATAAAAAGTAGGAATAGTTGATCCATCAAGAGGAAATAAGCCTAATAGGATTGTCACAAGGCGGAAAAGCAGATGAAACCGATAGAGTCAAACAAAACGTTGGGTTATAGTGAATTTTTAGAAATTTTTATGTTTTAAAAATATTAAAGTAATATTAATTTTATTAGTATATGTGTTATAGTTATTTTTATGTGGTATTAAAAATGATATTTAATTGTACAATTTTTTATATTGTGAGGATTCAAAAAAATATTAAAATTTTTTTTTTACCGAATAATATCTAAAGGTGAAACTGCTGGCCGAAATCGGCCTAAACCCGCACAAAGGAAAGAAGGATATAAGAAAAAGAAAGATTCTAAAAAGTTAAGCATCACTTCTTCTCTAAAAAAATAAATAAATAAATACTAAGAGCTTGAGAATAGAAAAATAATGATTAATAAAAATACAGGAGACATCTCCATGGAGAGGATCTCGTGCTCTTGATATTTCTTTTTACTTGTAAGAAAAGGAAAGAGGCAACTCAACCTTCCAACTCATCTCAAGCTCTGAATTTCTAATTTAATTCTCTCGAGCTTTCTACCCAGTAAATTTTGTGATAAACTTATTAAATTTAGTTTCATCAAATTCAAACATTTTATATCTTTAACTCTTTTTTTGTCATTTATATATAGAAATTTGTGAAATCCATACTCAATATTGAAATACAATAAACGTTTTGCCTTACACACTAAAAATTTTTTCCTCAATGTTAGAATTTTAAATGTTTATATATTCAATTATTATTATTTAATTAAAATATTATTCCTATAAGTTTATATTTCATAAATAAAGAAAAAAGTTTTGTCTATTTTTCTTCTTTATATCCAATTAATTAAATATATTTTTTTTACCTATGTTAATTTAGCGAGATTTTAATATTGCTTTGTCAATAATTTATAAGTTATATTGCTTGCTTTTATATTGTCGATTTAGATAGTATATATTGTCTGGTAAAAAAATATTGATTTCTTTTTCAAGACAAAGTTAGACACTGCTCAACATTCTCCTGAAATAGTTAGAGTTGAAATTGAACCTGAAGAAATTGCTTCATCTAGAGCTCAACTTGAAGAAGTTAATACACCTAGAACTTGACTTGAAGAATATGATAAAACTACTTTAGAACGTGACTTGCTTACGCTCTTGATTATGGGATTATCCAATCAAATAACATGGTGAAATAAGGAGGGTATACATAAAAGCTCCTCCTAGATTTCAATATGATTAGTTCAAATTATTCCCTGAGCGATTAGAGTATTCTCTAACAAAAGATGTTGTTTTTTATCTTGCATGCTACCTTTTCAACAATAAATCTACTTGATGTCTTGGCTCAAGTGCATTTATTGTAGAAGGTTTTCAAAATAAAAAGAAACTTAATAATGGGAGAGATTGTGCTTTTTTGGTTCATGTGGAAACATATTTCTGTTCACCACATAATGTGATCATCAAAGCAAGTAAAGACTTAATGAACCAATCGAAGTATGTTGACAAAATTATGCACCGAAAAACTACACAAGTCTTGAATAATTGATTTCGGCTTAAGGCCTCGACAGATTCTATTCGAAGGCTAACATTTCAATTATGTGCTTTTCAAAAGACATGTATGAAAGTACAACCTCCAAAAATCGAGGCAATTTTATTGACCTGATAAAATTTTTGGCCTCCTATAATGAAGATATTGGTGAAGTTGTTTTAGAAAATGACCCACACAATGCTAAGTATACATCATCATCAATTCAAAATGAGATTTTGTACATTGTTGCGAGAAATGTAAGAAATACAATTCGTGATAAAATTAGAGATGTAAAGTTCTGTAATATTATTATTGATGAAGCTCGAGACGAGTCTAAACGAGAGCAAAAGACTATTGTTTTGAGATATTTATAATAAAAAAAAATGATTTATATGGAATATTTTATTAATATTTTTCATGTTAAGGATACTACTGTCTCAATTCTCATAAAGGAGATATCTATTTTTCTATCTTATCACAACCTTAACATTTGGAATATTTGAAGCCAATTATATGATGACATGAGTAATATGGGAGGTAAGTGGAAGGATTTACAAATTTTATTTCTCAAGATTGTCCTTTTGCATATTATGCACATTGTTTGGCATAGGCTGCATTAACAACAATCAAATAAAAATCATTGTTGAGTTATCAATAAAAACTTGAGTTTCTGTTTAAATTTCTCATAAGAGGCCCGGCTTCCTTGACGCAGGAAGTTTGAGGAAGCTGGTGTTGCATATCGACATCGGCATTCTATAGTATTCGTATATTGTGCAAAAAGAGCTAGACTAAGGGAGAAGCTTCGAGAATATGGAGCTGAAAAAATCCATCTTTACCTACTGTTATCCGCCGACTCAAAATACATATCAATAAGCATGACAGCGTGCAGCTCATTTGTGTAGAGTTAAAAAAGAAGAGTAAGAGATGTGAAGTGACAGATAAGAGAAACAGTAAAGAGATTAGAGTGAGGGGGTGTGAGTGGACGTGAGGAAAGATGCGTGAGATAAAAGAAAAATGAGTAGGGGCCATTTGGAGAAAAGAGTGAGTTAGTAATAAAGTGTTGTAACAATGTGTGAAATAGAAATTTCTTAGGTGTGTGCATGAGAGCATATTGGTGTGAATCTCCATTAATCTTTTGCCTAATATAAGTCTTTTTCGTTGTGTAAAAGTGCTCTTGAAAAAACTCTTTCAGTCCAACTTATATCCAATAGAAGGCTCCTCAAAGTAGCCATCTTCGTCTTTTAATATTTGCAAATAATATTCTGCATCCAAAAACATCTCCTAAACCCAATAGGGAAAGAACTTCCAGATATTGAGAACAAAAAATAAAAGCATTAGAACTTGTAAAATAAGTATGGAAACCTGAAGTACATCTTTGGCAGCAACAGTAAGCTGAACAGGAGAGAAGAGAAAGAATTCTATGGACTTTAGCCTGTGGAGCTTACTTCCAAAGCCTCGAATCCCAGAATCGCAACATTAACTGTCTTTCACGTCCTCAAGAAGCCCTGTAATGAAGATTGGACATACTTGTACACTTTTAGGATAGCTCCCTCATCATTCTTCTTTTCATTCTTCATCATTTTTATTTATAGGATTAAGCTTTCTTGAACAAAAACAGTACCAACAGAGAACTCAAGATTAACTTCTTTCCTTCAATCTTTTATAACTCTAGAGTAGAGCAAAGCTAGGAAATACCTTCCCAGTCCCAAAATTGTTTACCAAAATTAGAAATACATAAGGCTTGCTTATGTAACCCGGCAGATTATGCAATGCAAGCTACCTATTTGTTTCCCAATCTCTGGAGAAAGTGTGGCTATGGACAACAGTATTTACACTAGAGCTTGGGTTGATGTAGCTGGTAGTGTAGGACTATTATGTTAGCATATGCGTTGCTAAAGTGCATTGTACATAGTTGATAGATATTTGACATGTACAGCTCTTGTATATTTTATATGTTTCCAGAAGTCTTCTTCCACTGCACCTTTGGAATATTAAAATATCATGCCATTAATAGATATGGCAATCTCAAGCAGCTGCAGCTGATTCTGAGTTCTTTCATTCAGCTGTGCAAATAAAGGATGAGGAGGATTCAAACACAAGTTGGAGACTACCCACCTGGAAGCATGATAGAGTGGCACGTGAGAGTTTTGTTTCACGAGTTACTGTAACCAAGGAGTCTGTAAAAAATCAGTCTCAAGGGGCAGACCAAAAAACTATGTAAAGAACAAAAGTTTAAAGTTCCCTTTGATTTTGATTGAAGCAAAATGTCACAGACCCAATAATAAAGGCGATCAATGCCATGGAGTTCGGTGCAGGAGATGGGAGATGCATTTTATGTAGAAATGGCCATCATTTGTAGTAGGGTAAGGGCGTGGAGATCAATTCGCAGACAAGGGAAACTGAACTGAATTGAAAAGACTTGGCACTTATCGAGTAATGTCAGGTAAGGCATTGGAAAATAGAGGTGGGCAAATTTATCGCTTGTACCGGAATTCCGATTCCGGTAGTGGTTTCATCATTCGGCCACTGCCTACTGTCGGGAACCAGAGCCGGAGGCAATAGGCAATAGGCAATATCGCCTATAAGGCGGAACCAGTAGTTCCGTCAAAACTGTGCGGAATTTTGGTACTTTTTTTTTTTTACTGTTTGGTCTAGGATTTTTTCAAACCCCATTTAACCCCCTCTCCCCCGACTCATTCTCTCTTCTCTCACCTGTCTCTCTGTCTCTCAGTTCTCACTCTCTTGCTTAGTTTTTTATTTTTATTTTTTCTAGCCTAGATCTATCTTCCCAGGATTGCCGGATCAAAATCGGATGACAAATAAGGCATCTGGTTCTTAACGGTACCGATGCCAAAATTTCAATTCCAACTCTAGTATTACCGTTACCCACCCTTATTGGGGAAGACTAAAGGTCAGATGAACGGTTGGGATTGAATAGCTCAGAGAAGCATATGGAAGTTGCGACATATATAGGGGCACGTATAAGAGTGAAGGGTAGCTGTTGGGCCTGTTGACCATTAGGCTTAAGGGCTAAGTTAACTTTAGTAAATTAACTTTTTTATTTATTATGTTGGGCTGGCCCAGATGTTATTTTGGGTCCCCATTATGACTTCTCTGCAACCATGGCCCAATAGTATCTTAGGTTAGCTGGTAGAAATAACTGTTGGTTGCTCTCAAACGAGGCATCACATAAACCAAGCCGGATTTCTTCTTTTTCCTTTTTATGGAGGTTAGGAAAACCTTGAATTTGGCTATGTTTATAATTTTCAGTGCATTTTTCCAATCGTTTGTGTTTGTGACACAAATTTTCTTGGATACTTTTTATCGCACAAATTTTCAATCATGCAATAGCCATCGTAAACCATTTTAAACTCCCTTTACTTTCAATATGATAGAGATAGATCAGGAATATTTTTATTTGCATTGAATTTGTAAAACTTACACTTGAGATTCTAACAACCCCCTATATCCTCGAGCATATTCTCAAGCACATGAAACAATTTTTTTTTATAAAAAAAGACAATTTGTTATACAGTCAAATATTACAACAGCATCTAATAGTGCAGGTTTCTTCCTCGTGAAGTTTTCTGTTCGTACATTTTCCTTTCCGAATTTCCTCATGAAGTTCTTAGAGTTTTTTCTTGATTTTACTCTGGTTTTTTCTCCCTTCTCCTTAGCCTCTCTCCTTCTGCCCTTCTTCTTATTTTCATGTGCGTTCTTCCTACCTTTTCTTTCCTTCTCTCTTTCCTTTTGTTAGTGTTGTGTGCTAGTTTTTTGGTTATCCCTTCCACCTTTTTTCTTCTTTCATTTTTCCCGTTGGTGTTGTTGCTCCTTTAGTTATTGTTCTTCCATGGCTGGCCCTATTCCAAACATGGATGAGTTGGTGAAGTAGATTTAGGAGTTACAATGGGAGTGATGTGAGAATTTATTTCACACATTTGGTCATCATAATTGTGTTGATTTAGAGCATTTTGTATGTGTTTCTTTGCTTAGTTGTCTAGAATTTGAGGTATTTTACATTTACTGAATTATTAGAAATTCTTGGTATTTTGCAGTTTACATGTGTTTGATTAGGTGAAATTGGGCTGATGTGAAGAGGCCAAATTCGGGTTAGGTCAACAAAGCAAAACCCTAGTTAGCCCGGTCTAGGCAAACCAGAATACTGTTTGATCAATCGATTGTAACGGGAGCTACAGACCTCGGTTTCATTTTTGTTTGATTCTATGGAAAGCTAAGACGAAGGCCTAAAACTTTTATGAAGAGCCCGAAACCTAGTTACACCGTTTTGAAGTTCAAAATCCAGCTGGAAGTCGGGGAACAAATCTGCCAAGAATTTCGGGATTCACCAAGTCAATGAGAGGTTGGGGTCCAGCTCACAATGTGAGGCCAACGTGTGTTTTTATTTTAAAGAAAACCTAAACATCTATTAGGTTTTGGTGTGCCGCATGAAACAAGAGGAGGAATAAATCAATTGAAGGATTCATTGGAACTAACAAAGGAAACTTTCCTTTCTCGGAATTCCTGGAATTCCTGAAACACCCTTCGGTATTTGGAGCATATCTTTTGATATAGAACTCAATGAGGTCAATCGTGGTGTCTACGAAAAGCTAAGAGAAAAGGCTACAAATTTCGTGTTTCGGGATTTTCTAAAAAAGGAACAGAAAAAGGTGAAAACGGAGCATCAAGTCAGAGGTCGAAAAAAAACTGCCTTTTTGGAGAACCCTGTTTTAAGGAAACAAAGAGGTTTTGAAGGAAGGGAGGGGGGAGAACGACTAGGGCACGAAAAAAAGGAGAGTTTTTCACCACTGGAGAGGAATCTGAAGCTTGGATCAAGGTGAAGAAGACGGAGGCTGAATTGGAGTTTGTCAACAATTGAGATTCTCGATCTACATATAGTTCCTTCTTAATCCTTTTATCTTCTCTTCTTTTTGTATAATTTTTATTATGAATTCTAGAGTTGTTTTGATTTATTCTGATTTTGCTATGAACTAATTTCTATTGCTAAGGCTACGATGTAGCCTCTCCATGACAATTCTGAATCTTATTACCATGTGATCGAAATTTTACCATTCTTTTTGAAGTATACATCATTGAGTTTAATGCTTTCAATTATTTTGCCAATAGTTGAATGATTTGTTGTGTGCGTGTTAACTCAAGAGATGATGCACATAGTTTAGCTTCAAATGATGTATGCCATGAATTGAACGAAAGACAGGAATGTGCCAACGTGATTTGTGCGGCTTTCATTAGAAATATTATTAATCTTAATGTGCTCAATTGCTTCTAAATTCGCATAGACATATCGCGGGTTGTTGTATGTTGGGTAATTCTAATTCTACTCGAGAGAGGGTCTTAGATAAATTAGAATATTTCGCCGTCAAAGAGGTTGATAATTGACTGATTACATGGTTAGGGTTTTGGATTTGATTGGTTAGGTGAGTCGGATGCCTTAGTGTTTTCTTCTTGGGTGAAATTTTCTTTTAAGTTTATTTATTTTGTTTCTGCAAATTCAAAATCCACCACTTTTCTTGATTTTCAAATAATTTAGAATTAGAACAATTTCAATAGTTAATAGGTGAGTAGTCCTCGTGGGTTCGACATCCTTTCTTATTACTATATTACTTATTACGATTTCGTGCACTTGCGAATTTTCAACAACAGGAAGGAGTTTCATTCTATTCTTAAACCTATCTCATCAGAGGAGGACCACAGTGTCTTTCTATCCTTGGTTGGTAAGGTGATTTCTAATCGGACTATTACAACATATGTTGTTCATTCCACGTGCTGCATGGGTGAGTATTAAGGAGTTTTTAGTAGAAGAGCTGAAACCCAATCTATTTTGTTTCATGTTCCTAAGGAAGACGATCGGCTTTTGTTATGAACTAAGCCCCGTGGACTGTACTTGAGTAGCTCATGGTTTTCAACAGTTGGGAGACTAAAATAGTGATCCAAGATGTCTCGTTTAACGTTGCCCTTTTCTAGGTGCAAGTCCACGGCATGCCTCGTTACAGGATGTGTGAGGTCAATGCCAAGTTCATTGGATTAAAGCTGGGCAAGCTGTTCGAAATAGATCCTAATGAAATATCTTGATGTCTCTAAACATAGCTTTTTACGCCTTCGAGTGGAACTTGATTTATCTAACCCTCTTGTGGCCGTTTCCTTCTTCCATGATCAGGATTATCGACAGTTTAGGTATGAAAAGCTGACGGATTTTTGTTATGCCTGTGGGAGGATTGGACATACCCAGCACACTTGTAGAGCAACTGAGTTGCAGGGTAATGATCTTCGGTTTGATTATAAAATGCGAATTGCATCCATCAATTTAAGGAAGTCTCCCTTTGTTCTCGCAGTGCGTTCTTCTTGCCAAGAAGTGGGAACTGACAATAGAGGTGTTACTAGTAGTTTGATCGCGTCCCATCCTTCACAAGCCCTTGATGGTGGTAGCAGACCTTCGACGTCCATGTCATTGGTGCCTCAACAGACCTTCTTCAAGCATGAGGATGGCGAGACAGCCTGGTCCCACCAATGTTTAGTGCATGATGAGTCCTTGGACTCCTCCCGAATATGTGGGCATTCTCTCGATGGAGCATCTTTTCTTGCTCCGAACTTTTCTCCTTTCAAGGCTCTTCATAGCAGCCAAAATTTTGCCAAGCGTGGAGACTAAAACAGAGGCGGCTCCAGACCAACCACCTCACCTGGAAGCTTTGATTATTGGTAATTCAGGCCCTGATAGAGGTATCATGTAATTTTCCAGCCCTGCATTGACAGCTCCCACTGATAAAAGGCTCGTTAGAAAGAAATCCATTTTGCTGCTCGAAATGGGCCCATGAAGGGTGCCCTTTCCTAGACTTATGAATCTCCGAATTGCCTTGCTTCAGAGCCTAGTATTCGGGGAACTACTCAGTGGTTGCATTCGGGATTACAAAAAGATAAAGGCAAGCAGCTCCTTGCTGAGGCTCAGAACTTGCTGCCCCTTTGGTTGCCTTTTGTTTCTGGACTTGGTCTGAAAGCCCATATGCTCCTTTTTGATATGGTCCAAGACAGTAGTCTGGAGTCTTATGCAGCAACCAACTTGATGTTGTCCCCTTGCCATGTTTATAAACATTTGCATCCCACTACTGACTCTTTACCTCTCCCGTCTGATAGGGAGTTGAATCTGGATCTTGGTTCAAATAAAAGGAAAATAGTGCCTTTGCCAATTAATGTCTCCTGAGAATAAAAGAGTGGTCTCTTTCTCTCGTTCTCCTATTCGACTATCCAGTCATGAACAGTCTCTTTCAGAATTGGATAAAGCTGAGCTAGAAGAGCACATCACTTTGGCAGCTTTGAAGGCTAGACCCCAATGTATTGCTGTGAGGAAACATCAATCCCCAAGGTAGTACGTCTTGGTGGATGAGGTCTTTGATTTATCGCCTAAGAGGCCAACATCTGATGAAGCATCCCTGTTATCCAAAATAGGCATGGATGTGGGCCCCTAACCACCCTATGGGGCCCAATGAGAGGCTTGTATTGGAACTGCCGCGAAATAGGCCGAGCGGCGGCAATTCGAGAGCTCCAATCATTGGCTAGGAAGTTTGCTCTGGATTTCCTTTGCCTCTCGGAAACTAAAGTTACTAATATTCATGGTCCTCTTCAGAGGGCTGGGTTTTTTCATTTTGTTGATTATCCTCCTGAAGGCCATCGTGGTGGCATTGTCTTTGCTTGGAAAAATAGTGTCGATGTTGAGTTGGTTGCTATTAATCAAAATTCTATTAGCCTTCTAGTGTATTCGGATCCTCTAAATACCCCATGGCTTATTTCTTGCGTTTATGGCCCTACCAGGTGCACCTTAAGGAAGCATTTTGGCATAGTTTAGATAATATTGCGTAGTCGTTTGGGGGACCTTGGCTGTGTATTGGTGATTTTAATTGCTTGGTTTCAAATTGGGAGAAGAAGGGTTGTCCTCCTCTGGCTTCACCATCCATAAACCCTCTCAAAATTTTGATCAATTCTCATGGTCTTATAGATCTCGGTTTCATTGGATCACCTTACACGTGGTCTAATAAATGAGATGGAGTAGCTAACATCCAGGAAAGGCTTGATCAAGGTTTGGCTACTGGTGATTGGAGAATTTTATTCCCGAGAGCCATGATTACTCATGTTGTCCGATCTTCATCTAACCATGCCCCCTTGTTTCTAGATATGTTCAGATTTGAAGCCTTTTGGCTTCATGATCCTTCTTGTGAAGAGGTAGTTAAGAGATGCTGAAATTTTGACCCTGGTGGTTCTCTGGCTTTTCGCTTTTGCCAGTATACAAAAAATACTAAAAAGGGCCTTAAAGAGTGGAATAAAACTCATTTTGGCAACCTTCAAGATAATATTGCCAAGTTATGTCAAAATTTAGAGCGGGTGTAGCAATAAGAGGCATCTTCTAGTATATGCAGGATGGAAAGACATATTATTGTGGCGTTAAATGAAGAACTTCGAAAAGAGGAGGAGCTATGGCGTTTGAAATCCAGGGTAACATGGTTAACTACAAGAGATCTTAATACCAGGTACTTTCATACCTCTACTATTATTCGTAGGCGCAGAAGTGCTATAGATTTTCTTAAAACGGAGGAAGGTACCTGGATCTCTTCAAGAGAAGACATTGGCAATTATATGTCTAATTATGTTCAGAATATGTTCCAATCTCAGAACCCGGAGATCCCAGATGACTTGGAAGGGTTGATTACACCTATTATTACGGAAGAAAATAATATTTTATGTAGTATTCCTTCAGCTGATGAAATACATGTCACTATACTTTCTATGGGCTCTTTCAAGGCCTCTGGCCTGATGGTATGACTCCAATATTTTATAAAAAGATTTGACCCATTGTGGGGAATGATGTGGTCAATATGGTCCAACGATTTTTTATTTCTAGCTTCATGTTGAGTGAAATTAATCATTGTCATCTCCTCCTTATTCCGAAAGGCAGTTGTCCTTCTCAAGTATCTCAGTATAGGCCAATCAGCCTATCTAATGT
Organism: Morella rubra; assembly: GCA_003952965.2. NCBI lineage: Eukaryota > Viridiplantae > Streptophyta > Magnoliopsida > Fagales > Myricaceae > Morella > Morella rubra. The sequence goes on along the minus strand of RXIC02000103.1, from coordinate 78,776 downwards.
GGTTTCCAAGCTGATTTCTAAAATTCTTGCTAATAGGTTGCGGGCTGTCATTGACTAGATGATTTCACCTCTTCAAGCAGCATTTGTTCCTGGTAAACAGATTTATGAAAATTCTATTATGGCACATGAGATTTTTCATATGTTGAAGACAAAGAGAATTGGACGCGTTGACGCAAGTTGATGGCTATTCGGGTAGACATTGAAAAAGCATATGACCGAATGGAGTGGAACCTGATCCTAATAGCTATGAGTGTTTTGGCTTCCATTCTAAATTCATTGGGTAGATAGAACAATGTTTATCTACGGCTTCTTGTTCCATTTTATTGAATGGTTCCCCGTTCGGAATGATTAAGCCCTCTCGCGGTTTACAGCAAGGTGATCCATTAGCGCCATTCTTGTTTATAATAGGATCTGAGGTGTTATCCAAGCTGTTATTACGAGCTGAGGCAGCGCGTCTCATTCATGGGGCCTGAATTGGTCGTGTTGCACCGTCGGTCACCCATTTACTATTTATGATGATTTGCTAATTTTTTCTCACACGACGACAGCTGAAACTAGAGTAATTTTACAATGCCTTTCCAAGTATGTAAGTTGGTCTGGCCAGTGTCTTAACCCGTGCAAATCTACTGTCAGTTTTAGCAAGAAGACAAAGGCTGAAATTTGTTCTATGCTGCGGTTGAAAAATTTGGACTATCCTAGAAAACATTTGGGCCTACATACTATCATTGGCCAGAATAAGAAACAAGTCTTTTCGGAACTAGTGGAGAAGGTCACGAATCGTATTGAAGGGTGGAAGGCCAAAGCTTTATCACAAGCTGGTCAAACTGTGTTAATTAAGGCAGTTGCATTTGCTCTTCCAGCTTACACTATGTCCCATTTCCTCTTGCCCAAATCTTTATGTTCTCAATTGGACTCAATGTTTATGAGGTTTTCAAGGATGATAAGAGACATAACTGGACGCCTATGGCTTGGTCCTCTATATGCTGCCCGAAATCAAAAGGAGGTCTTAGCCTTAAGTTGATGTGGTCAGTTAATAGAGCACGTATTCTGAAACTTGGATGGCTTATTCATTCCGGCTCAGATAAACCCTGGATACATGCCCTCTGGGCGAAATACATGCATTACCAAATTCAGTGGGATAATGCCCCTGCCGTATCCTCCTCATGGCTGTGGAAAGGAATTGTTAAAATGGGTGCATTCCTCAAACAAGGCTGTTGCTTCATTGTATCTTCTGGTTCTAATGTCAGGGTCTGGAAGGACCCTTGGATTCCTCAGCTTGCTCATTTTACACCCTCCCCTCTTTCTGGGATTTCTCTTGGAACTGAAGACATGAGGGTGGCAGAGCTGATTCATCCCCAAACAAGAAGGTGGGATGAGGGAGTAGTTCGACAACTATTCATACAAGAGGCAGCTGATCTCATCCTTAATATGCACATTCCTCCTTCACCCAGTGTTGATCGGCTTGTGTGGCTTCCTGATTCTAAAGGTCAGTTTACCACCAAATCTACTTATTATCTTCATAAGAGGCATAATGAACCCCAGAATTCTGCTATCCCTATGGGGTTATGGAAGAAACTCTGGCGATTAGATCTGCAAGATCGCCTTAAGCTATTCATTTGGGAAGTTGCTTGGAATCGTTTCCCCTACAAATCGAATATTAATCGGTTTCTTAATGTAGGAAATTAATTCTTATTAACCATACTTTGCGATTCAGGGAGCATGGTATAACTGACCGGATTTCTTTTATTTTGGATCCAGTTAATTCTCTTTCCCTCCCTATTGAACATATGGCAAATTTCATTCATTATGCTGCTGTGCTAATGGATGTTATCTGGTTTCTAGAAATCAAATAGTTCACAACAAGAAAAAGGAAGATGTTGGCACCATTCTTCAGAGGATTCAAAGATTGTTAGCTGAGCATTCTCAGGCTTCGCAGAGCGTTGCTTCAAACAATTTATGTATATGGTCTCCACCTCTTGGCAATGACTGAAAATTTAATTTCGAAGCTGGCAATAGATGTGATTGTTCTATGCTTGCAGTTGTGTGCAGAAATAGTAGTGGAAATGTACTCTTTGCCTGGACAAAGAGAGTGCCGCCTGGTACTCCCCTGGTGGGAGAGGCCTTTGGCTGCTCTGGAGTCTTATTTTCTTAATTACCCCCTTATAGCTTTTGAGGGGGATAATCTTTAGGATTGCAATGCACTGAGTCTGCCGAATTTCCAACCTGACTGGTCTATAGCTTCGCTCATTCAGGTTATCAAGTTTTTGCAGGAAGGACATCCCTTTTGGAAGGTGACTCATGTTAAGCGTGGTGCTAATCGGCTGGCGCATAACCTTGCTAAGTGGGCTCTTTCTGAAAACTTTGTGGGGAATAATCCCTGTCAGTTGTATTCCTATAGACATTTTGAGTTCTGATGATCCCCCTATTCCCCCGTGATTGTATATCGACTGTTTATATTTTGTTTGTTTTATGAATCTTTGCTTAGAAAAAAAAAAAAAAATATATATATATATATTACAACAGCACCTAAGTCGTGTAATAACCTATTCTTGGTGATGCCCGAAGGTTCTGGAGATGCTGACCTGCAAGATTCTTGCTAACTCAATTTCTGAGTTGAGAAATGATTGTACAGCTTAGAAGGCTCGATACAAAGAATTACAGTATAGAGAGAAGGAGCAATAAGACCTGGTCTTGCTGGAGCTGGCGAGGCCAAGAGCTCGGTCCGGAAAGGGGAGGTGGGTTCGACTCGGGGGAGAAAAGCAGCTGCAAGGATAAACGAATGAGAGAATAGAATGAAGAATGAGGAAGTGGAAGGAAAAGATTGGAACAAAAAGAAGAAGAAACAAAGAGAGATGGCATAGTCAAGTCGGGCTCTAGTAGGAGCCAGCTTTTAAATGAGGTATCTAAATCTTGTCCCATGGATATGGAAAATTAATTCGGGTGGTTATATTTGTAGCAGTTGAACTGAATCTTTATTTTGGTAATGGTTAGTTATTTTATTCTCAAAAAGTTAATATACTACAATCAAGCGCAAAGTATACGGATTCATAGATTCGCACAGATAAACAAACAGGCACGTAGGCCGTACAGGTAAACAAACTGGCACACAGGTGCGAGGGCCGCACATAGAATAGGGAGGCCCGCTCTTAAAAAGCATAAAAACACAAACATAGCAGCTTAGACTATACAAAAGCAATAAACATCTCGTAAACGCCCATCCAACCTCCACAAGAGACCTAATAACGTTACTATCGCTCATGACTAGTCGTTTGCCCACTCTTCTTCCATCCACCGTTCATCTGGCATGCGGGCCTGCGTAAATCATTCGGACCCAACAAGACCCAAATCGTACTCCGAATCTGAAAATTCGATCAGTATTGCCTTTCGAGAGGCTATGAAGCAACAGATCTGAAGATTAGAAAAGCCATCGAAAACGCCCAAAAGAAGCAGGAAAGGGCATGCGCTTGGGGCACCCTCGACCATCGGAGCTGGCCCAAAGGGAGTGCAAGCTCTAGGCACTTGAAACCCACACGCAGCGCGTAAGCAGTCACGCGCCGTTCTTCCTATGCCGGCTAGGTGCAGAAATGATATTCTTAAAGCGCTAAGTCAATCTAGGTGGGCCGCCTCCTCCAAAGACCAACGAGTCCACCGAGATCTAGCCCCAAGTTCACGGAGCAAAAAAGAATAAACAAAAATAGAGTGAACCTTGCGTATTCGTGAATCCGTATCTTTTTTTTCATTGTCTGGAAAAAAAAAAATAGAAAGCAATCATTTTCTTCCCCTTTTTTCAATATGAAAAACATGACATGGATCCAAAGACTTTGAAGACTTGACCTCAAATAGTAGTTTAAAATGTAACCTGCGCTGCTAGTCATGATCAACAGAATATATGATGCCCAAATGTTCCGCCTTTTATTGAGTCAAGGTCCACTCAATTAATGCATACTTAAATTTGCCGATAGAATTATAGCTTATTCTTATTACATATGAGTATTGGGAACAGGTTGATATAGATTAATACTAGGAAATACAAAAGTTTTGCTAAGTATCCAAATATTGATATATATATATATATATATATATATATTCATTCAAAGTCGGTCTCGCTGCAGTTTCATGGCAGACGTGTTCATGACCTCCCCTAATATGCTTAGTACTATGTTTTGTTTTCAGTAAAATGTTACTTAGAGCTCATACATGACTTAATTATGGATGGAAATTAAATTTGGCTAGTTTGTTTTACGTTTTCATCCATTATTACTAGGTTAAGATATGTCCAAGCATTAATAGCAATCTTAATTGCTGTCCTGTTACATTTACTGTGCTACTTCAAGAATTGAATTTGTTTCAGTCTCCAACAGAACTCTATTTAGGGAAACTCTTCAAAAAAAAGCAGCCAATTAGTCATTTACGATGATAGTGATCATGGACAAAATATTTCTCTGAAGCCCTTTTCTCGTACTGTTACATTTATAATATAGCAGTTAAAGTTATGGAGACTTTGGGAAAAGGAGGGTAGAGACTTAGCGCACTGGTTGGGGAGTTGACTAAAGAGACTCGTGGAGAAAGGAAGGAGGAAAGCATCTTTTTGAAAAATAAGTTAATAACGACTTCTCATACCTATTACGTAGGGATAACGGTGACTGAAAATCCAATAACAAATATCTAATTTTATTTTAATTTTAACGAGAAAAATTCGAATATCCATTTAGGTGTATACTTGATTCAGCCTCTTAAATTATACATATTAGATAAGTTCAACATTACTGTAAATGTATCTCTAAATAATTGTTTGCACTTAAGGAGATTCGAACTTGAGACCTCAGATGAGCACATCCCTATGCCCCAAGTCTTGACTACTCAAACCAACTCTTGAAGTTAATAAATATCAAAAGTTGAAAACGAAGAAAGATTAAACAAAAAATATTTTAGTTTTTTAGTTTTTCTTTGCTAGAAATTTATCAATAATTTTTTTATATAAGGAAAAAAAATCTATTACAACTAATTTTAGCAAAAGGGCCGGCATTACCGCTATTTTCCATCTCCTCCATACTTGACTTAAGTTTTAACCATATTAACGAGGTCAGTAAAATAAATTATGGATGGAAATTTTGCTGATACATATATTTATATATGTATAAGCATGGTTAATAACGTTCTTGTATGTATCATAATTAAGGTCCAAAAATTGAATTTGGTTTCAAATAAAGAATCTATTTTAGAGAGAAGCGCCCAATTACTTGTTTAAGATCCAGCCATTGGAAATAATTTTCTAAAGCAGTACTTCACTTATATTGTTTGACTAAAATTTACTTTCGGAATAGTTATATATTTCGTTTCCTAAAACCGCATGAAATAGATGAACGGGTGTCCATGTAAAATCAGGTGCCGAAAGTAAGGCCTTGATTCTAATTATACATGTAAAATCAGCCGTTATTAAAAGAAAAGATGTATTTTTATTTCTCAATTATATTAACAGCAGTTAGCTAGATGTACAAGTGGCGGGCCAGGTGATGAACACGGATTGCTCTAAAAGTGAGACTTGATTTGATTGATGACATTGTTATCCACCTGGAAAGCTTTCGCCAGAATGTCAGTCGCGATTTCCGGGTTCGACCCAAACACGACATTCGCAACAGTGTGAACACCTGGGTTTTGACTGCTAAAAGCGACGATACCGGAGGCAGGTTGACTCCCATTATTTCTTTGGTAATGGATGAGGCCAACTGGGAATACAAACACATCACCCTTCCCTATCACCTTTGTGATATGGCGGTTTTCGGGGTTGGACGTGACGAATCCCACTTCAAGCTGGCTGCCTTCCAAGACAATCAAGATTTCGGTGGCACGAGGGTGGCTGTGGGGAGGGATTATACCCCCTGGTGCATAGTCGATTCGAGCGGCGGAAATGCCAAAAGTGTTTAGTCCTGGTATCTGGGCAGCTGTTGCTGGGAGAGCGTTAAAACCGAGTTGATTTGATGTGTTGGTCGGTATATGAAAGCCACTGGCGTAAAAATCCTCGGCTTGGACCGTCTTAGGATCCTTGCAGACATAACCATTGACGAGCACTGACATGAAGCAGAATACCAATCAGAAGCAAGCCATTTGAAGTAGTCATAGACAAGGGAAGAAAATGTTGATTCCTGAAATTACTGCAAGAAAGAGACATGCCTAGAACTCCTAGAAGTTTTTTAACTTTAGCAGCCGTATGCTAGGGTGAAACTCAAATTCTAGTAAAAGCAGACAAGTTTAAGGGTCGTTTTTGTACCTGTATTCTTCGTATCTGCGACACAGAAATCTAGGATAGGGTTATTATCGAGTGCCAGAGCAGCATTTACAATCAAAGCTACAAGTCCTGACAAGAGGATGACGCGGGAGGCCATAATTCGCAAATTTAGGTGTAGAAACCTTTGATTCCTCGGAAGAGAAGTTCTATATGCAGACAGGCAGCTGATGTTTGAGGTATGAAGGACATATGAACGCAGCTTCCTTTATATAAGGAGAGACTGAGAGACAATATCGTAAACATAGTATTAAGACAGATTAGAGAAAAGAAAGTCTCCAAGACCGGCACCGGGGGGAACGGCTGTATTGCGCGCTATTAGTGTCACAACAACTATATTTGCTGTCCGACCACGGAATGCTTGTCTGCTGAACTTTGACCAATTAAATTCTGCCACGATCTGGAAGGGTTATATATATAGATAGATAGATAGATAGATAGATATGTCCAGGACATCTCAGAATAAACTAACTGTGGCATGCATTTTTAGTCTGAATAAAAATAAGACGTAATTAAATTCTTATTTAAGTTTTCTCACTTGAATAAGCAAAATTAGGAGTAAGAATTTCGTACTCAAACTTTGCTAAGTAATATGTGGTTTTCAAAATGGAATGTTCTTAATGAGTAATATGCATGATTAATCTTTTCTGATATGTAATTATTTGAAATAACACTACTGATCTTAATTTGGAACCCTTATTTCTCCAAGTTAATCATTATAATTACTGCCAACAATATTCTAAAGTAGTATTTGCATTGGAATGCTGTTCTAATTTTTCTGTATATAGTTTAGTGTTTTATTTAAATATAATTATCATTTCTAGTTGCAGAACTTCTTTAATCTCTCCTTAACTTCTTAAATACATACATAATTGCTACGAAGCAGCACTAATGATAGAGAGAAAGAAAAAGAAATAAATTACTAAGAAAGCCAAAAAAAAAACAATTATCGAAGAAAAAATTTGAAGAAGGAACTGTAGTACCTCTTGTCCTGCACAACCTTGCAAAGAATTACACTGGCGACTCAAGAACAAAATAGCAAAAATAGAATCCAAAAAACAAAACAAATGCCACATTAGACAAATCCAAGTTTTCTAATTAATTAAACAATAGATCAGATAGAAACAGACATTGCATTCTCTTTGCTACAAACAATATCAAGTTTTAAAAATGGGCCTGCAGGTAATTAATGACATTCTTGTCCACTTGGAAAGCTTTCGCAAGAACGTCGCTAGAAATGTCCGGCACAGAACCAAATACTGCATTGGCAACTGTGATAACTCCAGGATTTTGACTGCTCAGAGCTGCAATAGCTATGGCGTTTTTAGAATCTAAATTTCTTTGGTAGTGTATGAGACCAATCGGGAAGACAAAGACATCACCCTTCTGTAGGACCTTCGAGATGTGACGGTTCTCAGGGCTAGACGTGATAAATCCAACTTGGAGGCAGCCTTCTAAGATTGTTAAGATTTCTGAGGCACGGGGGTGTGTGTGGGGTGGGTTTATGCCCCATGGTGCATAGTCTATACGTACCATCGAGATGCCAAGAGTGTTAAGTCCTGGCATTTGCGATACAGTGACTGGGGTCACCCAAGACCCCACGGCATTTGATGTGTTGCCCGCTAAGTGAAGTCCTGCAAAGAAGAAATCATTGGCGTCGGCAAGCTTGGGATCCTTGCAGGTCAGACCATTCACCAACACTGCCATGAAGTGCAATCATTAATGAGAAACTTACAACAATACTAACATGTGTGACCTCGGAACTCTAAACAATCACCATGTAAGCAAATGATCAATAAGCCTAGCCAAAAAGCATCTTACATAGGTAGCAGAGTGGTAAAATAGCAAGATTGTGACAAAGAAATTAACGAACAAAATGCACCCATAAAAGCAAAGTGAAAAAAAATTAACAATTTTGACACCCAGGAGTTTTATGATAAACTGGCCGGCTAGAAGAAAAGTTTCATCGGCAGCCTCCATGGTGAAGATAACGTAGGCATTAAACACTCCAAACATTTGAGGCCAATGATCAAATAGGGACTCTGATTGCGTTTCCCGCGGAGAGGGAGATAAAAAATCTAACAAAACCAAAAAGTAGCTATAGCTTAGTTCTAATGAATATGAACAATATGTCCAAAGCATATGAGGTTGGCCGCATATATGTTATTGATTTTCCAACCGTAGGGTAAAGAAGGGGAACGATCATAAGAGATAGTAGTCTTCATACCTTGGCTTTTTGGGTCAGCGACGCAGAAATCCTGAAGGGGGTTGGGATCGGTTGCCAAGGCGATGGGTACAGATAATGTTAGGAGCCCAAATAAGATTACGTGGGTGGCCATTGAGCCAGCTACAAATTAGATGCAGTTATGCAGGTTCATAAAAAGGGAAGACCGGGAAGAATTGATCCAACTTGTGCATGCATCCATAAATGTTTCTTTATAAAGGAAGAGATTGAGAACCATGGGTGCTACAGAACCTCAAGTGCGCCAGCCTAATTAAGTATTGATACAGTCATCCTGCTTTGCGAGAAGTTCGACACCGCATGAGGTTAGTATATATGCCAGTCGATCACGCAAACACGCATTGTATATAAATTAGGAGCCGTTCAACATTTGTCCGGCCCCCATTGTGGCTTTTTCTATACGACAAACGTGCACTAATTATAAAGAAACATAGTCATGCCGCTACGCCATGCGCGCTCTGGGAACCATAATCAGGGGAAATCGTCGGGTTTGATCAATTAGTGGGGACCCCCATATGTTGTATTTTTCCTTTTAACTCCATTTGACATGCAATTGTATTTTCTAGTCCTATCAGAGGGAGCATGACAAGGGATAACTTAGCCAAAAAAAGAAGCCCCGGTTGCCCCCACCCCCAGCAGGAGGCAGAAGAAGAAAGGGCATTTAGGCCGGTGGGTTTGGTATCGATCATACCTGTCAAGGCCTTTCAGCCTGATCTTTAAGACATGGTTACTTTAGGGCTCATTGCAGTCATTATTGTTGATTATGACGTCCCCTATATTTCTGACTCACTTTACTTCTGACTCACTCATTAGATTGCTATAAACAAGTCTTTTTCTGAAACAAATGATCTCGTCTAATTATTATTGCTTCTGGCAAATAAATTCCCTCCACACAAAAACTCGCATCTATGTACAGATTCTTTTATTAGAAGAAAAGTCTATTGGAGGAGAGCAAATTTTCACTGCAACAACTTCATCGGTTGAGCGAGGACTGTAATCAACTTTTTCGGAAAGAATAATTAAAAGTGGGATCTAGCTAGCTGTAAAAGCTTTAATTTCCTGACTATTTGATAGATGAGTATGTTTAAAGCATCTCATTTCACCCATAAGCAGTTCGATCATTGACAAGGCTTTTCTTTGACAGTATACTGTCCCTCATTGATTGTGTGTTTGAGAAAAGTTTCCTTCAACCTATAAGTGCTTGGCCGGTTTCAAGGCCTATCTTTCACAATGGAATCTACTTCTATTGTCTCGAGGCAACTTCGATCAGTATCTGTAACTAATAACTATACGTTTGTGGTATCATTTTCTTAGTAATTAATGGGTTCAGCGAGGGGCACAACCTCTACTTTAACTGATAAATAACTAGCTACAAAGACTCAGTTACGGAAGAACAAAAAATGGATATCTATGACCGCTAACTAGAAGATAAATGGCGAAGCAGATAAATTTTTTTGCAGTTGTTAATCAAATGAAGCTTGCTATTAAATTAAAAATACTTTACTATTTCATAGGCACTAAGCTTTGCTTTGAAAACTATTGTGGAAGCCGTCTTAATTTGAATTATTCGATCAACGTCTTTTTGTGTACAAAGTTTTGGTTTAGTCACTTGCGCCCTTAAACTAGCGCCCTTAAACTACAAACATTTTCATGAATATACAGTTTCTAATAGGGTCTAGCCCTCAAGATTGTGCTACATATATAGCCTATTTTTTGCTTATTTCAACAGTAGAATTTGATTAAAGGGCACAAAATTAACTTGGCATGCGACACGTCACAAAAAAATAAAATTAAATACTAAAATATTAAAACTAAATAAAAATTTAAAATTTAAAATTTAAACTTAAAAATTTAAAAATTTAAAAAAGAAAATAGAAATTTCATTTTTAGTCCCTAAATTTTTCATTTTTTATGGAAAGGTCATTGGGTTTCAACAATGCAAATTTCACTCCCTCAAGTTTCTACTCATCTAAGAAAAAGTCATTTTATCTCTCATCTGCTAGCTTCCCTAACGGAATAGCCCACACGTCGGCAACGCCTAGTCAACTCACTGCAGTAAGTCCACGTTGGCAGCCAAACAATCCCTCCTGCATAGGACGATGCCATACATCTTATGCTCCCCTTCACCCAAAATGGCATACCATCACCCATATTCAAAACTGATCAATTCCAAGCACATCGTTTTTGGGTAATTAGAGAGGCAAAACGCATAAAAAAGTTGAAACTTGAGCAGTGATTGAATTCTCGAGTCTAACTTAGCCTATATTTGGATGGCACTGTGACTAAGGGGAGAGAGGCACGGTGACTAAGAGAGGGGAGGGGAAAAACCCTAGGGAATCGGGGTGGGGAGGAGGAACTACTAACAAGTGAAAATAATGAATGTTTTATTTTGAGCTCGGTTCAAATCAATTTCAGCGAAACGAACCACAAACCGAGCCCATCGGTTTCAAGAGAGTCTAAGCTGATAGCCCAACAAGCCACAATGGAAACTGACACAAGCCTCTCGAGCTCGGTTAGTTTCGGCTTAACATTGTATTGACACGTAGAATGCCACATCCTTAATTCTGTCAAGGTTAAGTACATAACCCTCACATAGGGATTTAATTTTTGAGGCCTTGAAATTCAGAAGCTTATTTTATGAATTTGAAAACTGAAGTACTAATTTACTTGTTACTCAAAACTTAGTGATTTCGTTTAAATTTGACCTTCTTATAAAGTTGTTTTGAGAGTTAAAGAGTAAAAGTTTTATTCTTTAGTGAGAATGAATTCATTCAAATTCAAATTATGAACCCTAACCAATGAAATAAATATAAGGCATGTGCATTTTATATATCTAAGCCATAAAAAGAATATTAGAGAATAGGCTAGAAGATTGTTGTCAATATGCACTTTCATATTTTGAGCGCGTGAATTTTCTACTTCAATCTAAACACCTAAATATCATTGCCGGAGCTATATTGAGATAACTTTTGATGCATTCATTGTGTAAATGTACATGTTTAATTGGCAAAAATTGCCCATAAATTGGGTCTAAACTTGGTTTTCACATTGTGTTTTATATATTTGAGATCTGATCTGTCGCATTAGAGACATCATTCATGCTATATTAACATTCAGATTTGAAATACATAGTTTATGCATTATTCTTGCATCCTTTAGATGCATTGCATAAAGAGTATGCTTAGAAGAAGAAAAAACAAGGAGGTTAAGCCTCCATTGAGGAGACTGCATCTCCTCCACAAGCCGTAGCAAATGGTAAAAATGACCACCTTACCGGAGGCCAAACCTCCTCCCTATTGGTGCATCCTCCCTGGAACTGGAGAAAACTGACCGTTGCCGAATTGAAACTAGCAATAGGGGTGCCTATTTGGGAAGATTAAATCGAGTCTATGAATTTGTTTTTGAGTCAAGTTGTAATAGGTTTAGATGGGTTTTAAAGAGTGGGTTTCTTGATTTTGTGGCATCTACGCTTACTTGTTCAATTGATTTTGCTCTCTTAATTCATTTTTCTAACGAGGTTTTAGAACCAAAATTTGAACCAATTTCGGACCAATTTTACAGCCACATTTCTTTTAGGCCTATAAAGTGATGACCAATTTAGTCGGCCAACTCATTTTCAGTTGTTGAAGTCCAAACTCTATCTATCTAAGGTCATTGGCCCTTGATTCGGTCTACCCCAAGATACTTGCCAACAAGAAGTAATATGTTTTAGGTCTGTAGAAATTCTCACCCAACCTGTTTGGTAGCTTAATTCAAGTCCTTGGAAGTTGAGTTGAGCTATCCTAAGTCAATCATTGTCCATTTAATACCCACGATAAACATAAGAATAAATTATTAATGTATAAATGTTACGATCATATCTTCGGGGCTCAAAAGGTTAATTATTTCAATTAACCTAAATAATAGTTTGAACTAAAGTTCTAGAAGATCAGGAATTAAACTACAAATCTCATAGATTTGGAATCTTACTATAGTATTATGGATGTAGCCTTGATTATAATAGAGAGGAGTCTATTTTTATTCAGAATTACAGTATATTAAAAGGCGTAATTTCGTTGAAGAGATCAATAAATAAATTCTATTTTTTCTTCAATCCCTTTGCATGAGTTTCAAGAACATAAGAAATCAACTTCTCACATTTGTAATCATAAACTAATGGCTACATGCGTTCAATTTATGCATGAGTTACCATGCAATTTCACCATTGTCAGAATTTAATTCAACCGTCAAACGGGATCCATTTGATTTTGTTAAAAAATTCTCCTCTTCGTGGGATTCTCTCAGTTGACCTGCTGTAAATTTTGACTCATTCTTTCTCTTTCTTACAGATTATTTTGATTTGAGTTATATACACTTTGCACCCGATTTGATAAGGAATTACAACACAATTTGGACTTAGTTTAACACGGAAATATGTCCATACTCAAATACACTAATAGTGGTGTTGGGATAATCAAGTGAAAATCTAATTTTCACATGAATGTAATTTGGTTTTCTTTATTTATTTTTTTTCTCTATTGTTCTATAATACATTAAACATTTTTAGTAGTTAGGATAGTGTTCCAATCACGAAGAATAATATCCCTAAGCCATTCCAGCCAACAATCAGCAGCAAGTAAGCTTACCGCATTCATCTACACAAAATCTCCATGTTGGTAGTGCATGGAAGTATAAGTGAGTCAAGTCCTTTTTATTTTTTCCCTAAAAAATTGCTGGCAAGCACCTAAGGCCTAAAGGTCCTTTTTGTGGGCTGGTGGATCTATTCTTCTTGTTCATCTAAGCCATAGACCGTTGTTAATATATGGGTCATATCAGAGACCATGTGAAATATGAATTGAGTATTTATGGCCTGATCATTAGAAGTGCCCATATTATTTCAGAGGCCAAGTGTGTGGGGTTTCTATGTTCTCTTGTAGTTCAGGATAAACATCTTGACAGCAAGATATATTATGACATTAATTGCATAATTAATTAATTGCGTTTGATGAGATTGTAAAGTTAAAGGTTCTCCAAAATAAACATAGGGGTAAGCAAATACAAAAGATGGACAAAGAAGTGTAAATGTTAGAAATGATAAAGAGAAATAACTACTTATCAGCCTTTCTCTTTCTCTTTAAAAGAGAAGTAAAAAATTATTCTTCTATTTTTTTCTCTGAGCATATATTCTTTTTCTCAAGAGAAGTAAAGGGTTGTTCAATTTCTTTTTTAAATACTAAAATAAAGTAAAGAATTGTTCATTTCTTCATTTTTACATTTTGTAATAGAAGTAAAGAATTATTCTTCCATTTTTTTCTCTGAGCATAATTTCTTTTTATCAAGAGAAGTAAAGGGTTATTCCATTTCTTTTTTTAATACTAAAATAAAATAAAGAATTGTTTGTTTTTCTTTTTGAACTTTTTGTAAGGGAAGTAAGAAGTAAAGAATTATTTTTACATCTTTAACGACATTGTTTTTCTTCAAAAGAAGTAAAAAATTCTTTCATTTTTTTTTTATTGTGCTTTGTCTTAGTCATTATTTAATAGTGAAGCTTTTATTTGTTTAGCACTATAGACATGAGACAACCTTTGCCTCATAGTAATTATCTCCCGTTGTGCTTCATTTGACGTTACTCTCTCCTCTCCTTACAATAAAATAAAGAATTGTTTTTTTTTTAACTTTTTGTAAGGAAAGTAAGAAGCAAAGAATTATTTTTACATCTTTAACAACATTGTTTTTTTTTCAAAAGAACTAAAGAATTCTTTCATCTTTTTTATTGTGCTTTGTCTCCAGTCATTAGTCAATAGTGAAGCTTTTATTATTCACCACTATATACATGAGACAACCTTTGACTCGTCGTGATTATCTCTCATCGTGCTTCGTTTGACTGACGTCACTCTCTCCTCTTCTTACAAGCCATTCTATGTAGCCAATCTAGACATATCAACCTTAAACACAGTAGAGGACCGTAGAATTCATTACTACGAATGCTTTTCATAGCGGATTCAACTATTAGTCTAACCACATCTCTCCGCTTTTACTCTATTTTCCTCCATTTATTTGTTTTCCCCTTGGACATTGAGTTTTTTTTTTTTTTTTTTTTATCATTATTGGTTTTGGTGTATAGTTTTGGAATTTTTGCAGAGGTATTTGACATGGGTTTAGGGTACTGGCCAATGTTGAGATTTATTTGGGGACCGAGTTGGATTTCATGTGGGGAATGTGATGCCTAATTAGGGTAGGATGCTTCTCTTTAGTTTCCATAGCTTAAAAGTCATGACTAAAAATATCAAAAGGTACTGATTAAGTAACTAATTTTTCTAATTATTAATTCCAGTGAGGTTGAGATCAAAAGCATAATCATAAGTCAATTATTGAGTGTAGACACATTCACACAGATATACTCTTAAAGAAAAAATTAAATTAAAAATTAAGGATAGTGTACTATTAGGTTCCTCGGAACTGTCTGAAACACACTTTAGACCAAGATGATTTTTATTTAAATTAAGGAAGATTGAGATGCTAATGCTGAATTATGCTTGGTCACGGTTTATGTAACGCCTCATGCCCAAACTCCATACAGATAGATTTTCATATAAAATAAGGCTTTTTCATCATAGCTAATCATTTATCTTAGCCCCAATATTTCAAAACTAATTATTACAACCTCAGCAAAATATTTCATAATCCATAAAAAGTCCTAAAATATCAATCCGAGCCCTAAAATATTTAACATATCCGAACAACATCGATGAAGATCTCCTAAAAGAATTATAATAAAACTTCCCCAAAATTTATCTCCAAAAGTACTCTTGCAAAATACGCCTTCGAAACACAAATATATCTGAAACTCCTTGAACTTCTCTAATTCTACCAACTTTGAAAAATATAAGAATAATGACGAGCTACGACTAGCTCAATAAGTAGAAAGTCAATGGGGGGGGAAAAAAGATAATTTTTCTCACAATAACTGAAATCCAAAAAAAAAAAAAAAAACACTGTAAGCCATACCAAATCTAAAATACAAGTTTGTAACAAAAATATCAAGGCCACGCAATATAGGGAAATCACCAATAGTCACAAAGACCTCCAAATACCACGAGGGGTGTCAATTGGCCACACAGACCACAGAGATATATCACCCGCAATGACAATTTTCATAGTATGCTCACCAAAACAAGTTATAAATATTTCAATTGAGTTTCAAGAAATCTCGACGATCTCATTTTATCCAAAATGTTCAATTTCTGAAATAATACATCAAAACCATATTAAATAAGGTGCATGTTTAAAAACTCATTGAAGAACCACTTACCTCAAACGCTTAATCAATCCTTAAAGCTTCTCCAATAATTGTTGAACAATATCTCGAAACCTAGCACCACCTCAATCCAAATTTTGGTCTCCAATATACATTCTCTGCATCCGTTTATTAACCTCAACCTCTTTAACTTTTAAAATTCAAACATATCTCTTTCCATCACTTTTAAATTCAAATATAAGATCCTTATCCATATCTTTTAAATTCAAATATGAGAGTAATCTTTATCCATTTCTTAACATTTAAATTCAAACTTAGGATCAAATCTATATTCGAACCTTTTAAATTCAAATATAGATCACATCTATATTTGAGCATCTTTAAATTCAAAAATACGATTGAACCTCTATCCAAAAATTAAAAATAGAATTAAGCCCTTACCTCTTTGTTTAAAATTCTAATTACTCACTTAATACCTTTGGGGATGGGTATTACAGTATAAAAGTGAATATTCTCCTATTTGGTCACATCTTGCATGAATCTGATTTTGTACAAAGTTCAGTGAACGGCAACAGCAAGGTTTTCAAAAATATTGAGCAGCCTCTCAACTGCTTACTAACCTCAAGTGAGAACACAGCCCTTCATATTTACATAAGAAACCTCGATCAAGAATCAAAATTAAAGACAAAAGTTATAGAAGAACTTTTCAATATGTGTTCTTCACTATTATAGAAAACCAATACCAATAACAAAGCTCTCATACATCTTTTATCAAGGTACGGGCATATGGTATAGAAAAGGTCCTGATTGAACAAGCAAACAATCTCTGTCAACTAGACCTCGTAAGTGGAACTGAAGCACATATGAAGATGCTTGGTATAAGGTTGTGCGCTTTGGTCAACTTGAGGTGGTGAAACTATTGATCCATGAAAATTTAGGTTGTCACTATTTGCTAGCGATGTCGGTAAGACTCCGCCTTACATGGCTATTGCGAGAATCTTTCTACCTATGCATTCACGATAACTCAAAAGCACTCATGAATTACAATCTTGTGGTGGTCCCGTTAGTAGAATAGCTTTGCATGCAATAGTAATGCTTGAGAATATTGGTAATGCCTATTTATTTTTTCACTAGACCAAAAAAACATTTCTATTACTAAATAACATGACAACAAACTGCAAATGATATAACGTAATCCAATTTATTAAGTAAATTGAGGCCATAGTAAGTAAATAGAAAGTTGAGTCGCCCTTGTTCTTCATTCACTTTTAGAGTTGCAATTTATGAAGAAGACATCTTAATTCAGACGAAAAATCTAATGAGATTCCAATTTCAAGAATATTGATTTATTGTATTTATTTAAAAAAGTAATAGAATTTGTTAAAAAGAAAGAAGAGAATATTTGATGAAATTGAGTTTGAAAGCAAGAATTTAATAAGTAAATGAAATTTTCAATTTTGGGGGAAGGTGGCCTTGCGCACCCTTTCTCTCCATCATTAATAATGGGTGTGGATTTGGGGAAGATTGAAGAATAGGGTTTATAAGGAGAAACGACAAAGAGAAGAGAGGAGAGGGTTCGAGAAGGCTAAAGAAATGACACCAATTATGTCTTTGGTTGAGTGGTTGTTTGGTCGATAAGGTGCGTTTAATCAGTGGTCTGGTGGGCTCAGCACGTGTGGGCTTATAGGCTTACATATTTAGCCCATTGCTAGTTATTTGGGTTATAATGGATCGGGTCAGAGCTCAAGCCTAAGGATTGGAATTGTTAACAATTTGTTAGTTTATTAAACTTCCATGATTCCCGAAAGCTATTAGATGGAATATAGGTGAAGAGGAAGCTGGAGAAAAGCCACGCAATAACTAATTGATTTTTTCTAATTTCTCCTAGAGGGTGCTAGCCTCAAACTAGCTTGTTGTCATCTTCTTTTTTCATCTTGTTTTCAGCTTGTAATCGTTTACATTTATAGCTTTTTCAATCAATCAAAATACAAAAAAAAAAAAAAAAACAAAAGAAATTAAAAATCCAATTCAACTATTTCAATTGGTATCAGAGCACTTCGATCCTCTCTAATGGGTGAAGGAACCCACATCAATTTACTGGTGGAATAGTAACTCCCATAAAGCAACAACAAGATGGTCAGCAAAAGATTATGGAGGATCTTATGAGGCAACAAGATAATCGGCGAGGAACACAAGAAAGGCAGCAGAAGATTTTGGAAGATCTAGCTCATCAATGGGGATGCAAACTGTGATTCAAAAGTTACCAGAAGATGTTAACCATGACAGAAGGCATGAGGGTACCAATCAACAGGATGATGATGATTTTGATCTCAGGTCAGTAAGGTTAGATTTTTCCAAGTTTGATGGGGAAGATCCAGTTGTATGGCTCTACAAAGCTCATCAATTCTTTTCATTCTATCACACCCAACCACAAGACAAACTTTTGTTAGCTTCATATCATATGGAAAGTAAAGCGTTAGTATGGTTTCAAGAACTTGAAAATTTTGGAACTCTTGTTAATTAGGAAGGGTTTTTTTATGGATTTGCTTTTTTTGTTTTGGAAATCTCCCTTATGATGATCTCATGGAAGCTTTAATTAAACTAAAACAAACATCTTCAGTTGAGGCTTATAAGAGCCATTTTGAAGCTCTTTCTAATCAACTAAATGGGTTGTATGAGCATCACAAGCTTAGTTGTTTCTTAAGTGGATTAAGGGACAATATTCAGTTACCTGCGAGAACGTTGTGTCTTAATTCTATCCATACAGCTTATGGGCTAACTAGAATGCAAGAAGAGTGTAACCTTGCACAAAGAAGAGAGTATAAGTGAATGGGAGGTTTCTCTCCTTAGGGCAACAGGGGACACGCATCCCCTGAAAATTTAAAAGTTATAGTGCCAATGTAAAAGATATCTCCTCAACAAATGAAAGAACGTAGGAATATGGGATTGTGCTACTATTGTGATTCTAAATGGAATCCACAGCAAAATTATAAAATTCCTAAACTATTTTTGTTGGAAGGGACTAAGGAGATTTGGGAGCAAGAAGAGGCTAATCAAGAGATTGAAAATATGTTAGAGGGGAAGGAATCTCTTTAAGGAGCTGAAGTAAATTTTTGTCCAGAAATCTTGCTAAATGTTATCACAGGTTCAACCTCTCCTAAGACCATGAGGTTACGGGGGTAGATTGGTAATCATAGGGTGGTCATCTTGATTGACAGTGGCAGCACTAACAATTTCATAGATCTGAAGAGCTTGAGAAAGGAAAGACTTGTTGTGAACACTATAAAGGCAGTGTGAAGGTAGGGGTAAATAATGGAGAGTCTCAATAAAATGAATGGAAGTGTCCTAGAATGGAAGTAAAGGTACAGAATTAGAAATTTCTAGTTGAGGCCTATTTACTAGTTTTAGGTAGTTGTGATATTGTCCCTGGAGTGCAATGGTTAAACTTTTTAGGATTCATCCTATAGAATTTTGAAAAGCTCACCACTACAAAAAAATAGGGCTATAGCAGCGGTCGGAGATCGCTGCTATAGGTTTTAGCAGCATTTTTTTTAGTGGCAGTCTCCGTCGGGATAGGTTTTAGCAGCGGTTTTCACGACCGCTGGTGAAAATCTTGACCTATAGCGGTGGTCACTTAGTAGCGATCACGATCGCCGCAAAAGACCCAAAGACCTTTTTTGAATTTTTTAGCAGCGTTTCCCTAAAACACTGCTATAGACCCAGCGTTTTTTTTTTTAAGAAAAACGTTTACAACAGCTATATTTATAAAAAAAAACCTGCATTTTTAATTTGTAATACAAATTTATTTTAATAACCATAATTCATTGATGTAAAAACCTAAGAACAAGGATAATAAAGCAAATATAATTCATCATTGATTAAATAACCAAGTCTTACAAGTTTTACAACACAAGAGTCTATACAAGTTTCTAACATAAAATAAAAATAACTTTAATCCTAGCATTAGCAAAAGAAGCTTCAGTACACCATCAACACCAACACCATCTTCACCAAGTGGTAACTCTGCCATTGAAAAGGAGAAACGGGATAAGAAAAAATGAACAATATGCCAATAACTTGAACTGATACAATAGAGAGAGATATAGAATACATAGAGGCATTTTAGAGGCACTCCAAAATTCATAAACATAGAAAGGCATTCCAAAATTCATAAACATAGAGGCATTTTACAGTCCTAGCAATAAGATTGGTATTGACACGTAGCAAGAATTTTACAATTTCTTCATACAGATAAGTATGCTATACAGAACTGGTGAATGTTCTGTGTGACCTAAACATATAAAACATGGTTATAAACCTGATAAGGGAGGATTCGAGATCTTGGAATGTACAGCTGATTAGGCAACTGTTTGATCACACCTCTGCTGAGGCTATTCTTAATATCACCCTCCCACTACGACCTTGTCCTGACTTACCATTATGGGTCCATAATAATAAAGGTACTCTCACAGCTAAGCCAACCTACGCTTTCATTCAAGAATTTCGGGGACCATCAACTAGTGCCTTGACCTTGGCGGAATGGAGGAAGCTTTGGAAACTTAAAATACAGCACAAACTCAAGTTGATGCTAAGACCATTGCTACTTTGTGTTCGCAACTGATATTAAAAGTAATAAAATCACATAAGGGTGAAATGGATATCTACTGAGCAAGCATAGTTTGAACTTTTTTTAGTTGAAGAAAACAAAACTAAATTCATTAGTTGAATTCTTACTTGTAGAGAAAGAAGGACATTCATAGCATCATCACGATTAAGTTCAAAGCGTTACTTCCCCCAAAGCAATGTAATTGGTATTTGACAGTCTTACCTGTGAAGCTTTCAAAAAGTCATGTGCTTTTGGAAGAGTTGGCCATACTATTCAATTAGATTGCAAGAGAGAATTGCTTGGACAACGAACACTAGATTCCATGTCTGACAGCCCGAGCTCTACAATGCAAAATTGAAGCGTCAGTTAGTATGTTCTTAATCTTATCCCGTAGGAGAGCAATAGCTCAAAAATGCTAGGGGTGATCCTATATATATACAACCTGCATTTTTAATCCATCTTTGGCAACCCAGTAATAGTCAAGAATTCTAGCTAAATGAAGCTCGTATGCCTCTGAATTTTGATCTTCAACCCAACAGGCAATCAAACATAATGCCTGTAAGAAAAGTTAGTACAACTAATTTAGTTCATTTATGATACCTCAAACACTTTTTAATTTCTAGTTTCTTTCACTCTATTCAACCTGCGATATACTGACCTTTTCTACACTTACAAAACTATCAAAACCTGTCTTAAATCAGCCTTAAACCCCACAAAGCAAAACTTAAAATGCATCAAAAAGCCTAAATTTCCACCTCAAAGACCCCATATACACGTCTAGTACCAATAATTTATCACATGAATAAAAGAAATTACAAGGCAAAAAAAAAAAAGGTTTACGCTTACAGGGTAATATCTATACCTATTTGCTGAATGGTTAAAAATCAGACCTACATAAAACAGAAATATGAAAACTTGCCTTCCTACCTCGGCAACCAAAACTGACCCAACTGCAATAAAGACCACTTTGCAACCACTACCACTTAAGCTAGCACACCCAATATAAAGAAACAAAGCTATTTCTGGGACATTAGATCATATTTTCCGCAATATTTTAGCAACAATCAGTTCAAACAAAATTTTAAGAGAAAAGTAAATACATTAAAATCTATGATGTCAATGCAAGCAATTACGACAAAATAGTAAGAAATGTAACATTTTTATACAAAACCCACAAGTCTTCACCTGAAATTTTTCTGGGCAACTCAATTCTCGAAAACATTTGATATACAGAATTTGAACCCAGCAAGGAAGCCAAAGAATAAATAACAAACTCATAAAACTGGGGATGTTTAGGTCTCTATGTAAAATTTACCAAAAAGAATAAAGAACAAGAAAAATGGGTACCATCCAGAGAACGCAAACAGGTTTCAAACTTCTAATAGTTGTCCCAAGAACTCAAATTCTCTTGCCTTTTCTTCCACTTTTCTAGTGGAAAAACTAATAGCAAAGCAAATATTCATCTAACATAACAAAAATCAAACTTGACAGACAAAAGCAACGAAAAAAAATTATAAACCACCACAAATAAGGCACAACGTTCTGAAGCTTGAGCGCAAGCAAGAGAGTGAAGGAGAAGAGTAAGCCATAGGCCACAAGAACCTGAGGGACTTGGCCACCCTCCTCCGGACCAACATTCCCAAAAGCAAAAATTTAGAAGAGAAAGTAAAGCAGAGAAGAAATAGGGCTTACCGTTAATAGTACAGCAACTCAAAATCCCCAAAATTTTGGAGCTTTGACGAAGAGGAGGGGCGGAAGCTTTGGTGGCTAGGCTCAGAATGATGAAGCCATCGATGGGAAGGACTGAAAAGACCAGAGATGAATCGTGGCTAAGAGATAGAGAATTGGAGAATGAGAGAGCGTTGAAACTTTTGGCGCATGCCTTAAATTTTCTTTGACGATTGAGCGGCACAAGGAAGAGAGTAACAGATTTTAGAAATCTGTAATTTGTAATTTGTAACAATATTTAAAAATCTTAATACTTAGTATTAAATACATAGCATATTATTTTACGCTCTTTTTTATAAGTAGCGTAATAATCTTAATTAAAATAGGTTGGTAATAATAATATCTAGTACTTATAATTTAAAAGTATAATGCCTTGTATATAGTCTAGTACTTAGTACGCAAAATAACTTAGTACTAATAATACTTTGAACTTTATACTTAGTATTTAAAAAATCTTAGTACTTGGTATTAAATATATGTTTTTTGGGTAAACGGTAAGTAATATGTTTTTATTATATACATATATAGTTTAGCATGCTATTTGCTATATGTGTTTATCATATACATGATATGTGCTAATTAACCAAAGTATGACAATATATATGTTCATTATAATTATGATAATAAATGTTCTCTAAACAACTTAGATTTAGTCAATAAATATGCAATTACCATAACAACTATGGATTATAATTTAAAATATATCATATAACAACTTCAATTTTCACAACACTCTCTCTAATTTCATATTTTATTAAGTAGGTCTTTAAAATAAAATTTTTCAAATACATGACAAAATAAAATTATATATTAAAAGGAATATAATAATATATAAAATAATTATTACATTAAATAACTTAGAATTAATAAATAAAATTATTTTTATCACTTATACCTATAGCAGCGTTTGTGTCAACAAACGCTGCTATAGCTACACCTTTAGCATCGTTTTTTAAATATAAACGCTGCTAAAGGTGTATGCTTTGGTGGTGGTCACTGTGACTGCCGCTATAGATATCTAATTTCTAGCAGCGTTTGAAATCGAACTTTTAGCGACGTTTGTGAAAAAACGCTATTATAGGTAAAACTTTTGTAGCCGTTTTTTTACAAACGCCGCTAAAAGATATAATTTTTAGCAACGTTTTAAGAAAGCATCGCTAAAGATCCAACCTATAGCGGCGTTTTTGCTACAGACACACGCTAACGACCACTACAAAGACCACTACTATAGGTGGTTTCTAGCAGCATTTTTGTAAAAACGCTGCTAAAGGGTGTCTGTAGCGGCGTTTTTAGCAATCGCTGCTAAAGACCAGTTTTTTGTAGTGCCATGAAATTTCAAATCTGTCACAAACCAATCAAATTACAAGGTATCACAACTCCTGAATTTGTGAGTAATGGATGGCAAACTCAATTGTGTAGGATGCATAGAGTGGAGTGACTCTTCAATTGCTAGAGAATGTGACAATTTTGGGTGAAGTGGAAAATGTGCAATTAGAAAAGATCTTATAAAAAAAATTAACCTAAAGGGTGTTGAACAAATTGAATGAATAAACTTTGAAGAAAAGCTTTTTATAGAAGTGAAACAAAGTTTTACAAATAAGACGAAATAGAAGGGACCCACAAACTTCAAAAGTACACTACACTTTTTCTACACTTTTCTCTAGCCTCACATTACTCACACTTTGACACACACTCACTTCTTCACTTTTCTTCACTACTACACTCAAGCTATCGACTTCATATTTATAGGAGGCTAAGTCGGCTATAGAGTAAATTTTGTCCACTCATTAAGTCGGATAGTGTAAATTCTTGGCCCTTCTAGTGAATTCTGTCATTATCTCCTTTTTGCCAAAAGTCTAGATTCTTCTAGATTTTTCTTGACTTGCCGTGTCTCTTCTAAATAAGTGCTAACATTAACACTCCCCCTCAGCACATTTCTCCTCGATCCAGCAATTCATGCAAGTATGCGTTCTTTATGTTCATTTGTTAAAGCTTCCATAATTTTTCAATACCCAATATTGGCAACACATCATCTGCTATCTTGATATCTGTCAATTCTCTAAATGTTTTGTTGTTAACCGATTCCTCAGCTGTAAATGGTGTTTTGACTTTATCGGAACTTCTTGACACCAAAACCCAAGTTTAATTCTTCACCACTGCAACAGTCTTCTCTTTTATTGCTTTTCTCCACATTGCATTTTTAGATGCTTCCTCATTCTTTTCATCAACAATGTCGTTGAAATATCTTAATTCAAAAATTAAGTATTTATCACAAATGAATTCTTCAGTATCAATTATGATCGTACCTTTTTCTTCTAACTCTTCATTTGGTGTTAGATACACACCAATCCGCCGTGGTCTTCCTTCTATCTCTTGTTCGTCTGACATATTCGACTCTCCTTCCTTTCCACTGATTAGAGATATGAATTCCTCCACTGCCTGACAATCTACTTGTTGGCCATCCTCTAGCTCAATAATAACACATGTGGCTATTTCATCAAAGTCTATCTCTTCTTCTAAATAGACTTTATCTCCAAGGTTTACCAGAGTGGAGGGTACTTCAAAATCTCACTCATCTTCACTCTCATATATATTGTTATCTACAGTGGAAAAATAAGCATGAAAGTCTTACTCATCATCACTATCAAACATATCTTGGTGATTTTCAGATGTTACCAAATTTCCTTCAACATGCTCTTTCTTAAATCTGCAATCTCGAGCATAGTGCCATCTTCGACCGCAATTATAGCATTCATCATTCTTTAGTCTGCAATATTGATTGCCTTTTTCCTTCAATCTTCGAGCATAGTGTCCTTTTTGACACACGCCCACTTCATCACTTTTCTTCACTACTACACTCAAGCTACTGACTTCCTATTTATAGAAGGCTAATTCGGCTATAGAGTAAATTAGTCTACTCATTAAGTCGGATAGTGTAAATTCTTGACCCTTCTAGTGAATTCTGTCATTATCTCCTTTTTGCCAAAAGTTTGGATTCTTCTAGATGTTTCTTGACTTGACGTGTCTCTTCTAAATAAGTGCTGACGTTAACAAAGGGCTACCTTCTATTAGGGTTCATGACCATGGTATCCCTTTGAAAAAGGGAACACAACCAGTTATTTTCATACCCTATATATATGCATATTTTGAAAAGGATGAAATTGAGAAAATCATCAAAGACTTACTCACTCAGGGGTCATTCGGCCTTCTCAAAGTCCCTTCTCTTCACTTCTGTTGTTGGTGAAGAAAGCGGATGGGAGTTGGAGGATGTGTGTGGATTATCGGGCATTGAATAATGTGACCATCAAAGATAAATTTCCAATTCCCGTGGTGGATGAATTAGATGAGTTAATGGAGCCGTCATTTTTTCCAAATTGGACCTTAGATCCGGGTACCATCAGGTCCGAGTAAAGGTGGAAGACATCACAAAAACAGCTTTTCGCACCCATGAAGGGCACTACGAATTTTTGGTCATGCCCTTTGGGCTCACAAACGCTCCATCAACATTTCAAGCATTGATGAATGATGTGTTTTAACCATATTTGAGGAAGTTTATACTTGTCTTTTTTGATGACATTTTAGTCTATAGCAAGAGCCTTGAGGAACACTTCCAACACTTGGAAGTAACCTTAAAATTACTTAGACAACACCAGCTCTATGCTAAGATGAGCAAGTGCAGGTTTGGATGTACGGAGGTGGAATATTTAGGTCATATAGTGACTGCTGAAGGAGTGAGGGCAGATCGGCCAATTGATTGATTCTATGTTGAATTGGCCTTTACCGAAGACTCTTAAATCTTTGAGGGGATTCCTAGGTCTTACTGGGTATTACAGAAGGTTTATAAGGCATTATGGGTCTATAGCTGCTCCTCTTACTAACCTCCTCAAGAAGAATAGCTTTCATTAGACTCATGAGGCTACGGAGGCGTTTCAGCTTTTGAAACAAGCTGTAACTACACCACCATGTCCTCATTCTACCAGATTTCACTCAAGATTTTGTCATTGAGTGTGATGCATCGGGGGTGGGAATTGGTGCTGTCCTCATGCAATCTGGACATCCAATTGCATTTTTCAGTCATGCCTTGAAGGGTAGGATGTTGGCTTTATCTACCTATGAACGAGAATTACTAGCTTTGGTCTCAGCCATTAGTAAATGGCGTCCTTATTTGTTAAAAAGGACATTTAGAGTCAAAACAGACCAGCAAAGTCTGAAATACCTTTTGGAGCAAAAGGTGGGGACTCCGGTACAACAGAAATGGATCACTAAGTGGTTAGTGTGGGGAATACAAGTGTGGCAGATAACTCTCCTGGGTAAATTTGAAGACATACCAAAGGAAAGTTTGATGACACTTTCCTTTCCTGTAGCTACATGGATGGCTGAGCTTAAATTTTTACCCACAGGATACACAAATTCAGCAATTGCTCACCCAACTAAAAAAGGAGACTGACCCAAACATGTATGCTTTGCGGGATGGTTGCTCCTATACAATGGTAGGGTGTGCATAGGAGCTGCAAACCCCCTTAAGCAACAAATTTTACAGCATATGCACAATGGGCCTCTAGGAGGACATTCTGGTTATGAGAAGACATACCAGCGTGCAAAAAGGGATTTTCATTGGAGGGGATGAAGAGAGACATCAGGCAGTTCATCACTGAATGCCAAGTGTGCCAACAGAACAAGATTTCTACCACACTACCAGGTGGGTTACTTCAACCTTTACCTATTCCTACTCGAATATGGGCTGATATCTCAATGGATTTTATTGAGGGACTTCCTAAGTTCCATGGTCATACTTGATATTGGTGGTGGTAGACAGACTTACTACCAAATATGGACATTTTATCCATTAGCACATCCTTACACTGCTACTACAGTGGCCCAATTGTTTCTTAACAAAATCTTCCAGTAGCAATTGTCTCAAACCAAGACCCATTTTTACAAGAAATTTGGCAAGGATTATTTCAGCTACAAGGTACAGTTCTCACTAACGTTAGCCTTTACTTACAACTATTGACAGACCAGACTGAAGTGTGAACAAATGTGTGAAAATTACCTTAGGTGTAGTGGGTGATAATCCGAAGGAGTGGGTGCGGTGGTTGCTCTAGCAGAATGGCACTACAATACTATTTTCCATTTTTCAACAAAACTTACACCTTGCAAAGCAATTTATGGAACCTTGCCTCCTCGACTCCGTACCTATGAGCCAAGTACAATTAGCATCGCATCTGTTGATGAGGTCCTCCAAGACTATGCCTCCATGCTTCGATTGCTTTGTGAGAACCTGCGCAAGACCCAGGATCGGATGAAAAAATACGCAAATCTTCGACATACAAACAGAGAGTTTCAAAAGGGAGCCTATGTGTACCTTTAATTTCAACCTTACCAGTAGTTGTCTCTATCTCTACACCAAAACCTCAAGCTCTCACACAGATTTTATGGCCCGTTCAAGATTCTTCAACGATTGGGTAAGGTTGCCTATAAGCTGCAGCTGCCATCATATTCTCTCTTCCATTCTGTTTTCCTTGTGTTGCAGCTCAAACGCTAGTTGGGTTCTTGCATCACTTATGTTCCCCACCTTCCTCCCATCGATTCTCATGGGGTTCTTCGACCTAAGCCAGCTGTTGTGCTAGCTCATCGTTCCCAGAAGGTACACAATATGGCTGTCACAGATCTCTTGATCCTGTGGCAAGGGCAACAGCTGGAGGATGCGACTTGGACTCCATATCACCAACTCAAACATGATTTCCCACACTTTGTGGACAAGGAGTTTTAATGGGATAAGGATTGTAACAAATAGGTGTGGATTTGGGGAAGATTGAAGATTAGGATTTATAAGAGAAATGGTAGAGATGAAGAGAAGAAAGGAGAGGGTTCGAGAAGGCTAAGGAAATTACACCAGTTGTGTCTTTTGTGTCTTTGGTCGAGTGATTGTTTGGTCGATGCAGTGCATTTAGTAAGTGGGTTGGTGGGCTTAGCATATGTGAATTTATGGGCTTACCTATTTAGCTCATTACTGATTACTTGGATTATAATGGACCGAGTCAGGGCCAAGCCCAAGGATTGAAATTGTTAGCAATATGTTAGTTTGTTAGGCCTCCAGAAATCTCGGAAGCTATTAGTTTGTTAGGCAAAGGGGAAATTGGAGAAAGGGGGGCATGCAAAAACTGTTTGATTTTAACTTGTTTTCATCTTATAATCGTTTACCTTCACAGCTTTTTCAATCAATCAAAATACAAAAATAAAAGAAAATTCAAAATCCAATTTAGGTGTTTTATTAATTTCACTCGACCTTATCACAACACTTTCCATTGTTCCGAAACTAATAATTTTTTTTAGATTAAATACACTTTATCCCCTTTATCTTTGAGAGTATTTACACATTGCAATTCAATGTATTATTTTTGAGACATTGGACCAATAAAATTACATATTTTTCAATTTGGACCATGTACTGTAATTGAGCATCAATTTAGACAGATTCCGTCAAAACGTGCCTCTCACGCGACTGCCATCGGAGTGCAATGTGTAAATACCCCTAAAGATAAGGGGGCAATGTGTAAATATTTTGACAAAATCCATCTAAATTGACGACCAATTACGGTACGGGATCCAAATCGAAAAAATGTGTAAGCTTTATAGGTCCAATGTCTAAAAAATAATACCTCAAGTGCAATGTGTAAATACCCCAAAGATAAAGGAGGCAAAATATATTTAATCCTTTTTTTTTTTATGTAAGTAGAAACTTATAATTTATTATGCTGTCTTGTTACAGCACTAGTGCTACAAGTTTCCATCACACCGTGCGGATCAAATCGTTGTATTCCGAGCAGAAACTATTAATGGCCTCAATCCATAACAAGGGCAAAACTATATATAAATATTTACACACACCCTCAATAATCATCATGTCAGAAAGCTATTTACTCAGAACAGACTTCCACAATTCGGATTACAAACAAAAGCTTCGTTATACAATACCCACCTCTTATAGATATACCCACACATCCATACAAAGTCGATCCATCAATCTAACTTTACTGCTCGAGAACGTAAACATAACCACTCACTCAAAAGTAACCAACGTCACAATTTCAGACAAACTGAAATTAATTTAACAGAGTAGATCAAGCAGCAACCTCCTCTTCTTCCTCTTCATACTCCTCTTCATCAGCAGTTGCGTCCTGGTATTGCTGGTACTCAGCCACCAGATCGTTCATGTTACTCTCAGCCTCGGTGAACTCCATCTCATCCATTCCTTCACCAGTGTACCAATGCAAGAAAGCCTTGCGCCTGAACATGGCAGTAAACTGCTCACTAACTCTCCGGAACATCTCCTGGATCGATGTTGAATTCCCAATGAAAGTGGATGCCATCTTTAGACCCTTAGGAGGGATGTCACACACACTGGACTTAACATTGTTGGGTATCCACTCCACAAAGTAGGATGAATTCTTGTTCTGGACATTGATCATCTGCTCATCAACTTCCTTGGTACTCATCTTACCTCTGAACATGGCAGAAGCGGTTAAGTAACGACCATGCCGGGGGTCAGCAGCACACATCATGTTCTTAGCATCCCACATTTGCTGGGTCAATTCTGGTACAGTCAAGGCACGGTACTGCTGTGATCCTCTTGATGTCAAGGGCGCAAATCCAACCATAAAGAAGTGAAGACGTGGGAATGGGATGAGATTGACTGCAAGCTTCCGAAGGTCAGAATTCAGCTGTCCAGGGAACCGAAGACAGCATGTGACACCACTCATGGTAGCAGAAATGAGGTGATTGAGATCACCAACTGTTATTGGACAAGATAACACAACAGAGAATACACCAGTCAATGATCAGCTAAGCTGTTCCATGTAATGCACACTGAGAAAAGTTATCCGACTTTTGGAAAAAACAGAGGAAAAGAAAAGACACTTCATCATCAACTGTTAACAGAAAGAATCAGTGTCAATGCAACCTAACAGTAGGTAAGTAGGTAGGGAGCTAGGTAGGGAGATAGGTAGGTATCTAGTTAGGTAGGAGAGAAATTAGTGACCCAACTAATTATAAAAATAATCCATTACTGATGAAAAGCAACCTTACTTCACATCGAAGCATAACCCCACTAATTTGTGACATTCCTTCAGACCTATCTAGATAACAATAATTAGCCCTAATGATTAGCATAAAATATACTGAAACATAGACTGCATTATAATATTATTTTCCGTCTAATACTTCATTTGGAACAAATGCTTCATAGTTTCAATTTAGAATATATGCAATGACAGAAAAAAGTACTAACAATAATATGGATCCAGAAAAAGTGTTAGAATCTCAAGATATGAACTGCAAACTTACAAGTAGGGGTGGCAAGCTTCAGAGTGCGGAAGCATATATCGTACAAGGCCTCATTGTCCAAGACCATGCATTCGTCAGCATTCTCAACGAGCTGATGCACGGAAAGGGTGGCATTATATGGTTCAACAACAGTGTCAGACACTTTGGGTGAAGGAAATACAGAAAAGGTAAGCATCATACGATCTGGATACTCCTCCCTGATCTTGGAAATAAGAAGGGTTCCCATACCAGAGCCTGTTCCTCCACCCAAAGAATGACAAACTTGAAATCCTGCTCAAAATATACGGAGTTAGTTCAATGGTATAGCATTTCTAAGCTGTAGGCGAGAGAGAGAGAGAGATTTATCACATGATGAACCACTAAAATGAATAAGAAGTAGGATACCACATTATTTACAGCAAAAAACAGAATACGTGTGACAAAATGTGATAACAATCTTACCAAACAACTTGTATTTTCTAGCATGTGTGCTTTATGTACTACAACCATAGAGGGCAACAGCAATCAAATTACAGCACAACTTTGTTGAGCACTGAATCATAAAATCCACAGCATAGATGACTCTAACAATCAAATTGAAGCACAGCTTTAACGATCTAGAGATCATACAATTCACCATGAAAGAGTACCTCAAAAGCATCATATTACAGCTCCCAAGACACAGATAAGAACTATGCTAAAATTTCCTCAATTATCCACACCAAAATGCATGGGACTTTTAAGCGTCATTGTTATTATCCAGACTGAAAAGTATTGAGGAAAAGCACAGGTCTCTAGAGCTTACAGTTTCCTACAACATGAAAAACGGCCAATTTATTGCTAAAGTTCGGACCAAACTAAATTGATCGAATCACCCAAAGAAGAGAATGGAAATTAAACAGTTACTAATTACCAATGACGAAATGAGAGAGCACAAATGCCGTAGCAATAAAATGAAATACTGTGATTGGGGAAATCACAAAAAGAACACAGCTTTATCAAATCCAGAATCCAAACGCATATGATAAAAAAAAAAAAAACAATGGGAGCTAGAAAGCTAACAAAATGCTTGAACGAAATCTCACTAACCAAGAATCAAATCACGATCCTCAGCATTAAAACTACATTTCTCCAACAAAAGCAAACACCTTCTAATAGAAACATATACTGATCAAAGATTATGATGAAAGAGAGCAATAATTTCTCAGCAATGCAACAAAAGAGAAAACGACATCAAATGCCTATGAATTACAAAGAAATGAAAGATAATGTCCATATCCCCTCAAAAGCAACGCTGAGATCAAAGTTATCAACAATCTCCAAACACAAAATCAACAATCAAACACCAATCTCCACAGACTGCACGAACAGGTGGGTATTAAAACTCAAATAAAGCCTAGATTCGACAAGCAATATACCATCAGATCTCTGGAAAAACTGTCAAAACAAAAAACAAAAGCAAAAACATGTAGCGTAAAACTCCTTACCCTGCAGGCAATCGCAGTTCTCGGCTTCCTTCCTGACAACATCGAGGACGGCGTCGATGAGCTCAGCTCCCTCTGTATAATGCCCTTTAGCCCAGTTGTTCCCGGCCCCGGACTGCCCGAAAACGAAGTTATCGGGCCTGAAGATCTGGCCGAATGGGCCAGATCGGACAGAGTCCATGGTACCCGGTTCCAGATCCATGAGAACGGCGCGCGGGACGTAGCGCCCGCCGCTTGCCTCGTTATAGTAGACGTTGATGCGCTCGAGCTGGAGTTCTGAGTCGCCACTGTACTTGCCAGTGTGGTCGATGCCATGCTCGTCGCAGATCACCTCCCAGAACTTGGCGCCGATCTGGTTACCGCACTGACCACCTTGAATGTGCAGAATTTCTCTCATTGTTGTTGATTTTTTGTTCCTCGTGCCTTCTCGGGAAAGTGAATGGAGAGTTTGGGGGTTCCAACAGAACGTTCCAACTGAATGTTTGGATAGAGGGCGAGTGTCTGTGGCGACTTATATAGGAGGGCTTGAGTGTGTAAATATGGGGACTTCGTTTGGGTATATTTGGAAAATAGGCTAACCAATGAACCAATGGCTTTTGCAGCTCTATTTTTAGATTTTAATTACTGTGATGTGTCAGGTTCCTGTGTTGTTTTTTTTCTAGAATCGGGATCCTGTGTTGACCCAATCACAATTTTTAATTTTTACTCCCCGTCCCTTTGAAAACGGGAAACATTGATATGGCTAATTGAAGCCATTTCCCTTACCAATATTTTTTAAAAGCAACCTGGATAAAATAATAATGGAAAGTATATTAAATTCTAAAACTAAACTTAAAAGTACAAAAACGTAACACTCAAGGCATAAAAATTAAAGATAAAAAAAAATAAAGAGACCTACACTAGATGAAAGAAAAAGTAAAAAGTAAAAAGAATCTTATCAGCCCAAACAAAAACAGAGCACTAAAAAAAACTAAACCACAATGAATATCTTTTTGAGATAATTCATCTCTATCTTTTTTTATCAGATCGGTTTTTATTTTTGTGACTCATTCTTTCATTTAGATTATTTGATTACTGTATATTTTTTTTACAAAAATAATGATATGGCATCTATGTGACACACGACATTTATCTATTGACTGGGACATGTCAACCGTTAGCCAACTAGATGTTTTCCATCCAAATTCACCAATAAGTTGAGGGAAGGATGAAAATCAAATTAGTTATATTTTCCTTGGGACTAGTTCGGGAAGGAAATTATCCTAAGGTCAAATCACAGGACCAATGTAGTAATTAAACTCTATTTTTAATGAATTGTAAGACTATTTTAGAAAGAGCCACTTTACCTTTTCATTTTTAGTATGAATACAATTTTCACTATTAAAGTTTGGAAAGTTCGGCACATTTCACTTCAAAATTTGAATTTTAAGACATTTATATTACACCATAAATTTTAAATTTTGAGACATTTTATGCCTAAACTTTGGATATTCTGACATATTACACCCTACAAGTAATTTTTTTACGTGTGATTTTAAATTTATATCGTCAGCTTATATTTTTATGTTGACCCTTTTGTTGAGGGTATATATATATAGAATCATAGGTAAAAAAAAATAATAATAAATAAATAAATAAAAGTTGACAGTAAAGTACAATGTGCCAAAACTTCTAATTTTTAAGGATGAAACATATCAAAATTTAAAATTTAAAGTGTAATGGGCCAAACCCTCCAAAATTCAGAGGTAAAAAATATATTTACCTTTTTATTTTATCGCTACTATGTTATTCTTTTAGTTAATGAGTTAAAATGAACGATATGACTGCCTGATTTGTCCAAGGCCCAAGTTAGATTTTGACCAATTGGTTCTCACTGCTTTGTCTCAAGCAGACCCAAAAAGGTTGATATTTTTTACTTTTGGGAGTTCACTTTTATATATAAATGTTGTGTCTCCAATGATCTTTGGTTTTATTTTTATTAATAATGGAAAAAAAATGAAAATAATAAACTTCGATGGTTAGAAAGATGAACTTCTACCTCTAATGGGTGGATATAAATTAGAATCCTATCCGCTCCCATTAAATAATTACCTTAACTCATAATCCAGTTGTCGAATCAGTTTAAGTATGCAGAGTTTACCATTGTACTCCAAACTCGATCAATACATTTTTTAGTTGGGCCAAGTCCATTCGAGCCAAGTGCACAAAAATCCATTACAATGAATTTTCTCATTAATAAAACAAGAGTTAAATATATTTTACACTTCTGAGGTTCTGGGGTTTGGGGGTCTAATACTTTACATTTTTTTTTATTTTTTTTTTGAGAAATTAGACCTCTTAACTTCTTGGCTCTATTTTATTTACACACTTCGGTTAATGTGGCCGTTAAAATGAACGAAAAATGCCCAACACGTGCAAAACACGTGACTCGCTTGATTGTTTTGCCGTAGCAATTAAACTGTTATGACGGTAACACCCTTAATTAAAACCTAATCCTAAAAGCGCTGGTTGATTTCCTTGAATGCCCTTGTATGTTTCCCGTCTGTTAATGTTGCCCCGAATTTTGGGTATGAAATTACGTGCAGCAATGTCAGGGTTCGAATCTACCTACGACTGTGAACTCAGAACATTCCGCATTCTAATTGTTCTTTTACTTGTCCTAGCTCACCGTGTTCCGTTGTCACTGATTCTGTCCTACGTTGCCAAATTAG
Organism: Morella rubra; assembly: GCA_003952965.2. Lineage (NCBI taxonomy): Eukaryota > Viridiplantae > Streptophyta > Magnoliopsida > Fagales > Myricaceae > Morella > Morella rubra. Next base: position 44,160 of record RXIC02000103.1, on the reverse strand, counting down.
GGTTTTGTAAATGTCAATTTCTTGGTGTCCTTGATTTAGGGTTTTTTTCGATTTTTCTCTATCGATGCAATTTTGTTGCATGAGCTGCATGGTAGCGCTACAATATGGCTTGATTCTTACATGAGTTTTTCAATTTATTTGTTGGATTGAATGCATTAATACTGGTAAAAGTGTGTTTCTTAGATAGACAAAACATGATTGTTACATTTAGCCTACCCAAAGTTAATTATTTCAAGGCACAGTCTTTCGAGAATAGCATAGATAATGACATATATCGCACACTTTGATGCCTGAATTGACATTTTAATATGTCATATCTGACGGTCTCTTGTGTGGCCGGAACTCCCACCTACTTAAGTTATTGCATGTTATTTTGTATTCTAGTACTCAGTGAGCTTACTCCGCCTGTTTTGCAGCTGACTATTATATTATAAGATATAAAATACTTTAGTCATGCCCACAAATGCCTTATTGTTTGAGGTACACTTGGGAAGCAAGTTCAACAAACAGTTGGGAAGTACATTGATGTCTATGACAAGCCTTACAATCCAGAATGTCTTTCCTTCTTTAAAGTTAAGAAAATCGTAAAGTCCTATGGATATAACACTAAAGACTTGATATACTACAAGGAACTTGGGAAAAATCTCAATGACGTATTGAAGTTAGTGTCATTAGATCACTAAAATCTTGAAATGGTCAAGTGCCTTGAACGAGAACAAGTTGTCGTATTGTAACTCATTTCCTTTGTCGAGACTCATAGGGATAAAGACACTGAGGAGAGTGAAAGCTGTGAGGTAGATGAAGAAGCTAAGAGGTGTTGGTTACGGGTGAACGACCCTTTTGGGAACATAGTACTTAACTTTGATGTTGATGTAGACACTGCTCAAGGTAATAATCATGGAGTCGGGCCTTCAAGTTATGGTGCTAGACTTCCTCACAGCACACTGCAACATTTTAGGTTGATGAAGGTATTGAGGTGGACATGGTGATGGAAGTCTTCCAGAAATAAATTAGCAACCAATGCATGAACCTGAGAAAAGGAAGCATTCGATGAGATACGAGGTCAGGCAGTTTTCTGATGGAGGTAGAAATGTTAATAAATAATTAATCTACTATTAATGCACCCTAACGATTGTACTTTTTTGTCTAATTGCAAGTGATGACTCTAAAATGGTCAGAAGTGATATTATGGAATCACCTTGGGTTAGGAAAGATGACTAAGATGGGTATAACACACCGGAAACCTACCATGACCCGATATTTCATGAACACGATATGGAGTGCCCAGTTCTGAAGCTGGGTATGAAGTTTCAATTGCCAAAGCTTTTTAGAGAAGCTGTCTGGGAGATCAATATCCTAAGTTGTAAGGACGTTAAGTTCAAGAAAATTTGCTCCGACAAAGTCATAATTGTATTATGTCGAGATGCTCTCATATGCATGTATAGAGTCTATGGTCAAACCCCTACCCTAAATTTAAAATGCCACTAAACTAACAATCTGTTGTGCTTGGAATGACAGTTAAGACCCATGGATATCCGTTAAATGTGATCAATTGATACTTGAATCTCTTTTTTTTTCTCTTAAATTTTGCACCAATTTAGAAATAAGTCCTTGAGTTTCAAAGCTCTAACTTTTATTCCTTGAGTTGGTACCCTAAACAGAAAGGTCCTTCGGTCAATGAACCTTTCATTCTGTTAGTGGCCAAAGCGCCAGATAAGCCAAAAATTACAGTCAGTCTACAGGTATCATGACCTTAATTCTTTGAGGGTACAAAATCAAAATTTATAAAAATTGGAGTTTGAAATCCAAGGACCTATTTTAAAATCGGTGTAAAACTCAAAAATCAAAAATAATTTTACCCTTAGTCATTGTTGTTGATCTAGCAAATTGGCTATTGGCAAAATGAAGGGGCCATTGACGGAAGGATCTTATTTTTTTAGGTACAAACTCAAGAACTAAAAGTTAAAATTTTGAAACTTTTGTTAAATGGATGTAATGTTAGAATTATGTGCCTTCAATAACCAAATAATTAATCCATCCTAATATCTCATATGGAATATAGTTTGGTGGCAATAATTAATTGTATGTAAAGGGGCATATTTACAATAATCTCAAATTTCAGGGGTCAATTACAATATGTTGATGGATTTGATTGTAATTAGTAGGAGCCCTAATTTTATTAGAAGAAGAGTTCTTCAGTTTAATCCTACGGCTGGAATTTGAGATCCTTAAGGATCCTATGTCTCATGCTCTCTCTAGGGTTTCCCAAGGCCTATAAATATAACTGTTATATTCAAGGGGTTGGCCATCAGAACCTATTAGAGAAATCCCTAAAAAAGAGAGTGACATAAATCCTTAGGAGGCAACGCATCTGAGTTGCTGTTATGAATTGCTGGAGCTTTGGATTGGATGGATCGTAAAGCGACTTGAAGTTTGTGGATTCCTGAATTCCAGTATCAGGTAAGGTAATCAATCCGCAATTGCAATTATAATCCTGATTCATGTTTTGTTGAAAACATGTTGTTTGTTTTAGTTTAATTCCGCATAAACTATCACAGAGCCAGGTTCATATGATTGCAATTGTTGGATTATATGGATCATGCTAATTTTTTATTGAGAATCAAAAGCCAAAAGCTTTTCCGGTTACTGTTCACGCACTATTATGAATAGTGCAAATTTTATTATATTAAAATTTGATTTACTGTTCACGTTATTTTGTTTCATAAATTTCTTTTATAAAATCTATATTTGGTTCATGCAATGAACATGGTTTATTTTTTAAGGGGTTATGAACAATAAATGTTTATAATTAAAAAAAAAATGTTCATTAGATGAACAGAGGAGGTTGCCAGAAAATTGGGTAGCGGCGGGCTAGAGCGGCTGGTGGGGAGTCCCAGCCGGCGCTGCGAGCCCCCTTTAAGGTCGTGCGGGGCGCACCGCTCGGCCATGCGATCGAGCGAGTCTGCCGGCATGGGCTCTTACAGCCCTGTGCCGCTGGCAACGCCCAGCGAGCGAGTAGCCTAGGGCCGCTCGAGCCCGCTGGGGCGGCGCCTGCGGCGCGGGAAGGATTTTCGGCCCCTGGGGGTATCATCGACGACCTCTATGGCCGCTGAGATGCTCTATCTGGGCCGGCCTTCATGGCCGGTGCCACCCTAATCCATGTGAGGGCGGCGGCTAGGGTTCCCTAGTCCAAGAACATTGCGGGTTGAGTCGGGCCGGGTTGTGAACCCAGCCCAACCCGTGACCCGGCCCAACCTCTTTTAAAAAAAAATGGAAGGGTTGGGATATTTTGGACTGGGTTTAGAACCCAGCCCGTCGGGCTGGGTTCATACCTAGACCACATGCCAAGCGGACTGGTTTGACCGGTCCGGAGCAGGACTGGCCTAACCGGTCCGGGGCCAGACCGATCTGGCAAGGGTCCGGACGGTTTGACCGGTTCGGCCCAGTTTGAACGGTCAATGGTCAACGTTTGATTAAAATATATATATATATATATATATATATATAGATATATTGGAATTTTTCTTCCACTTTTGGGTGGTAAATAGGATTAATTATTGTAATTTTTCCTGTGGTCTCTATTATCAATAAATAGGAGTTTTACTTGATTAAAATTACTTGAAGCCAAAATGGATAAGACCGATTTTAATTTTGTAAAATTTTCTTATTTATTTCTTGGGAAGATAAGTGTCTACATCTTAGCGGGAGTGTCTACTAAAATAGTGACATAAACTCACAAGAATTTGGAACACACTTAGATAATGGAATGCACAAACCAAATAAACGCAAGTACTAAAATAGTATAAGATGTGTTTATTTAGGTAGGCCAAAAGAAAATCGAGAATCACAAATTTTTTAAAAAAATTATTTTGCATATGATGTAAATTTTGATGAATAGTAGCTATTCGCCTTTGCAAGATATGTACAATGATTACCAAAATGGAATTGTTGTTGCATGTAAGGTAGAGGTTCTCGATACCCATTTAGAATGTCATAATGTTATATTTCTCATTATTGTGATATATTTGATATATCTGTTTATTATTCGAATGGGTGGTACCATTAGTAATTCAAAAACCTGAATCTAATGGAAATATATGTGTGAATTATTTTGCAGATTCAAAATGACTTTTAATCCTTTGGCTAGGATTCTGGATGACAATTGGTTGACAGGACCGAATTATGTTGATTGGAAGAGAAATCTTATGATTGTTCTCTCAGCCGATAAGATCGGTTATGTTCTAACCTCTGAGTCACCTGAGCTTGCCCTAAACAATGTCACTGAGGAAGAAAAGAAAGTCTTTAACAAGTGGCATGATGATGATAATATGGCAAAGTGCTATATTATGGCCTCAATCTCAAATGTTTTGCAGAAAGATTGTGAGGGCATAGCTACAGCTGTAGGCATTATGTTGCATCTCCAAGAGATGTTTGGAGAGCAGAGTAGATCTGCTAGGCAGACTACTATGAAGAATCTGATGTCCACCAAAATAGTGGAAGGGAGCCCAGTTCGGGATCATGTCTTGAAGATGATTTCTTTCATCAACGAACTGGACTTTTTGGGAGCTGAGATGGATGGTGACACAAAAGTTGATGCAATTCTTTCATCTCTACCTGATTCTTTCAATCAGTTTGTCCTTAATTACAATATGAACAAGATGAATGTGACATTGTCAGAGCTGCTCAATATGTTGCAGTCAGCTCAAGATCTCATCAAGAAGACAAACCTACTATGATGGTCAGAGAAATCTAATGCCTCTATGAAACTGAAACTCAAGTTTAAGAATTCAAAAATAATAAGGTATCAAAGCTAAGAATGTTCAAGGTGGACAAGAAACAAAGGAACAAAAAAAGGAAATTATTTCCATTGCAGCAAGCTCGGTCACTGGAAGAAAAACTGATTACTTAGCTTCTCTTAAAAAAGGAAAACCTTCTGAAGGTATGTCTATATGCTTTAAATTGAATTTAATTTAATGGATGATCCATTTAATTCTTGGTATGTAGATTCTGGTTCTACATCTCACATTTGCAATATGTTGCAAGGGTTCAAGGAGACCAGAAGGCTCCATGAAGGGGAGCTGATCCTTAAGATGGGGACGGGTGCAACTGTTGCAGCGACCGCCATCGGAGTTTTTAGTTTAGAATTATCTAATAATATAATTTTGATTCTAGAAGACTGTCTTTATGTTCCTAGAAGTTCGTAGAAATTTGATTTCTGTTTCAAAACTTGCTTTATCTGGATATTCATTTCTTTTCAATTCCAAGCTTGTTATTAAGTTTCAAAATAAATTTGTTGCTTCTGGAATTATTTATGATGGTCTTTATATTTTGAATGTTGATAATTCTTTGAATAATATTGAGAATGATGATTCCAGTGTGTTATCCTTAAGAGGAAAATGGATGTTAATCCAACTTACTTGTGGCATCTAAGACTTGGTCATGCCAATATTGATAGGATCAATAGATTGGTAAGGGATAGGCCATTGCAATTTCTGAAAAATTGAGCCCTATCCAATCTGTGAGCCCTGCTTACAAGAAAAGATGACCAAAAGCCCTTTTACAGGAAAAGGGAATTAGAGCCAAAAGTATTAGAATTAATACATATTGATGTTTGGTCCCTTCAACCACATGGCAAGAGAGTTTCTTTATTTCATTACTTTCATTGATGATTATTCCAGGTATGGTTATCTATACCTGATAAGCAAAATCGGAATCCTTTGAAAAGTTCAAGGAATTCCACAATGAAGTTGAGAATAGATTGGAAAGTCCATTAAAATGATTTGCTTCGATAGGGGAGGCGAATACCTCTTGGATGATTTTAAAGTCTATCTTAAAGATCATGGAATCATATCTCAACTCACACACCAGGCACCACACACAATGGTGTTGCAGAGAGAAGGAATAGAACCCTATTGGATATGGTTCGTTCCATGATGAGCATATCTGAATTACCAATATCATTTTGGGGACATGCTTTGAGACCGCTGTTTACTTGTTAAACAGGATCCCTACAAAATCAGTTCCTAATACCCCATATGAGTTATGGACTGGCAAGAAGCCAAGCCTAAATCATTTCAAGATATGGGGTTGTCCAACTCATGTTAAAAGGTTTAATGTGATAAGTTGGGATCAAGGACTGATAGGTGCCTATTTGTAGGCTATCCCAAAATGACTATTGGTTTCTACTTCTATAATCCCAATGAAAACAAAGTGTTTGTTAGCAGGAATGCTACTTTTCTTGAAGAGGATTATAGTTTGAATGAAACTAAGAGTAGAGTTGCTCTTGATGAGCAAAGAGATAGTACGGTGACTGAGCAGAATAAGAACAATAAGGATCAAGTGATTATTCCCACTGATCAAACTAAACCTGTTAAGACACAGGAGCCTCGTCGTAGTACAGTGACTGAGCAGAATGAGAACAATAAGGATCAAGTGATTATTCCTACTGATCAAACTGCACCTGTTGAGACACAGGAGCCTCGTCGTAGTAAAAGGATTATAAGACCTCCAATAAAATTCAATTTGTTAAATGAGATTTATCAAATGGAATCTGAGGGACTGGAGATTGATCCTTATGATTATACAGAGGCTGTGAAAGACAAAGATGCTAAGCATTGGCATGTGGCCATGGAATCAGAGATGGACTCCATGTATTCCAACAAGGTATGGACCTTGGTAGACAAACCAGAAGGCATTAAGCCTATAGGTTGCAAATGGGTCTACAAAAGGAAACTTGGACCAACAGGAAAGATAGAGACCTTTAAAGCTAGGCTGGTAGCGAAAGGGTATACTCAAAAGGCTGGTATTGATTATGAGGAAACCTTTTCACCAGTAGCTATGCTAAAGTCCATAAGGATTCTTTTGGCAATTGCAGCATACTATGATTATGAGATATGGCAGATGGATGTGAAAACCGCATTCTTAAATGGACACATCCATGAAGAAATTTATATGGACCAGCCAGAAGGTTTCATATCTCGGGAAAATGAATCAAAAGTGTGCAAATTGGAGAAATATATTTATGGCCTAAAACAAGCATCACGTTGTTGGAACATCCATTTTGATGAGTGAATCAAAACATTTGGTTTCTCACAAAACATGAATGAACCTTGTGTCTACAAGAAGGTTAGTGGGAGTGCTATTACCTTTTTGGTTCTTTATGTGGATGACATACTACTCATTGGGAATGATGTAGGGGCTTTGTCATCTGTGAAAATGTGGTTGTCTAACCAATTTTCAATGAAAGACCTTGGGGAAGCATCCTACATACTTGGGATCAAAGTGTTTAGAGACCAAAGAAGAGATTATTGGGTCTTTCACAGGTCAATTATATTGACAGGATATTGGCTAGATTTAGAATGGTAAATTTCAAGAAAGGGTTTCTACCCTTTAGACATGGAATTCATCTCTCTAAGCAGATGTGTCCAAAAACACCTGAAGAAAGAGAGAAGATGAGTAACTGCCATTATGCTTCGGCTGTAGGGAGTCTCATGTATGCTATGCTTTGTACTAGACCTGATATCAGTCACGCAGTTAGCGTTGTGAGTAGATACCAATCCAATCCAGGTCCAAAACATTGGTCAGCAGTGAAACATATCCTCAGGTATTTGAGAAATACAAAACACTATTTCTTAGTGTATGACAGTGAGGATCTGACTGTCCAGGGATATACAGATTCAGATTTTCAATAAGCTATTGATGATAGAAGATCAACATCCGGATTTTGTGTTTCTTCTTAACAAAGGAGCATTCAGTTGAAAAAGTTTCAAGCAAATTACTATTGTTGATTCTACAATTGAGGCAGAATATGTTGCTGCAAAGGAAGCTATGTGGATTCGCAAGTTCATTCAAAGGACAAAGCACATAGAACGTCGTTTTCACCTAATACGTGATATCATATCCAGAGGTGATGTCACAATAGTGAAGGTTGCATCAGCTGATAATTTAGTGATCCATTTACAAAGCCTTTATCTCAGAAAGTGTTTGAGAAACATATTAAGAATATGGGTTTGAGATATATTTATGATTGGTTTGACGTTTTGTTTTTCCTTTATTATTTGATAATAAAAGATTATTTGTTTTTCACATATATTATTGTTGTTATGGGTTTATACGTAACATGAGATGTTATGTATGTAAATTTGTTCAAGTAACATTGTAGAAAAATCATGCTAGAGATTAATGAATCAAAGGCAGGGAATAATGATTTTTTAGTTCCTTGTAACCTGAAATTGTTCTAGACTTTTGTACCATAAAGTCTACACTTGTTTTGCTGAGAATGATTGATTCCATCATTGAGGTATGACCTTAAGCAGACAAGTGGGTGTCATGTAAAAGTACATACACTGAACATGATCCGATTAAGAACGCTTTTGGAATGATCACTGTCAGGTTAAAGGTTGTTCTATCACAATTCAATATTGTCCTTAAACCTGAGAGGTTTGTATTTATTCATGTATTATGTACACATACTTTGATGTTGTCAACTGGTGATGTCCATTCAGGACTATATACGGACATGTTGGTTGTGTGCATGATGGATGAGTTATATTAATGCTCAACAAGAATCCATTAGTCTCTTGGAGAGACAGTATATTCAGTTAGTGTTCATATAAGAGTTAGACCAAAAGAAATCCGGCCGGTGTGTTTTACAAAACTATTTTATGAATACATAAAAGTATATTATATATATTTCGAAATTGTTTTGTGGTCCAACTGAGTTGTGAACTAAGAAATCAAAGTTTAGATGAGATAGGGACATGACGGTGATATTTGGTTCTGAGGGCAAGTGGGAGATTGTTAGAATTATGTGCCCTCGATAACCAAATAATTAATCCAGTCCTAATATCTCATATGAAATATAGTTTGGTGGAAGGAATTAATTGTATGTAAAGGGGCATATTTGTAATAATCTCAAATTTCAGGGGTCGATTACAATATGTTGATGGATTTGATTGTAATTAGTAGAAGCCCTAATTTTATTAGAAGAAGAGTTCTTCAGTTTAATCCTACGACTGGAATTTGAGATCCCTAAGATCCTATGTCTCATGCTCTCTCTAGGGTTTCCCAAGCCTATAAATATAACTGTTATATTCAAGGGGTTGGCCATCAGAACCTATTAGAGAAATTTAGAGAGTAATCCCTTTCCATCCCCTAGGCCTGGAGCTGGACCATCGCTTTGGCATGAAATGGAATCTCGTATCTGAGTTGCCTTTGGAGATTCGCATTCCTGAATTCCAGTATCAGGTAGGTAATCAGATCCGCAATTGCAAGTATAATCTTGATTGATATTTTTGTTGAAAACATGTTGTTTGTTTTAGTTTAATTTCGCATAAACTATCATGTAAAACTCAAAGACCAAAAATGACTTTGCCTAAAAACAAAAATGAATGATATTATGAATTATCAACATCTTGATCATTCAAATCTAATTAAGCATTTCATTTTCAAAGAATCCAACAAACATTTAATTTCTATTATAAACTTATTGGCAGATGAAGGTATAGGATCGAACAAGTTTGCTTCCCACGTAATCCATGGGATAAATACTCGAATCCTCAGACAAAATATTTAGAAAATCGAAACAAAAACCAAAGATTAAAACTCGATCATATATTTCCCCACCAAGAATGGGTAAACAAGTCATCCCAGGAATCAATTAAGGCGTACACCATCTTGAGATTGAATTCTTTTGTATAAATTCTTTCTAAATTATACATGTTCCAGTCTTTAAATTAGCTCAAACAAGTGAAGTTGAACTTAAGCAAGCTTAATTTACAAGGCCGGTCGTGTTATTATAAATTATATCCGACCGGCCGTGTTATTATAAATTTAGCTACTTTAATATTCGAGCTAAAATTAATATTTAAATTTAATTAGTTTGTTAAACGAAACCAGCTTGAGATAAGCTTATTCTAGCCGCAAACAAATTGTTCATAAAAAAAAAATCAATTCATTTGCTGTCATATGGTAATAAAAAAAGAGAGAAAAAAATGATAAATGCCAAATCAGTCCCTATGGTATACGAGAAATCGAATTAGTCCCTGAGATAACAAAATCATAAAATTAGTCCATCTAGTATACTACTCGTTTGACGTTGGTCCTCCTTGCCATTTCCATTAATGCCATTAATGGAACTTACTCCACGCGACACTAACTGCTCCCTCTCCATCCAACCTATCAACACACGTCATCTTTTAAAAAATTTGTGTCATTATCTTTTCCTGCCTTACCCACGTCTCCCTCCCTCCCCCTCCGATGGACTTGGACACATGAACACCACGAAGGCCATCTTGATTCAGCTTCGCCGCCATTTCTCTCTCCCTCTCACTCTCTGTTGCTCTCTATTAAAGCCGAAGCATCTCTCCTTTTACATGTTGGTTTCTAGCAAGAGGAGTTGCAGACAAAGGGTCTGGACAATTGTACCAGTTAGGCTCACATGGGCATATGGCCTTTGCTAACAACTTTGACTAGATTTGGATCGACCCACCTTTTAGGCTTCCTCAGATGCAATTGTTGTTTATCCTCTTGAGTTGTGTTAATTCTATCTGAGGATAAGCATGAACTTAGGCAATATCATGTCATTGTGGGACTTCCAGTCTTTTGCTTCTAGCCTATAAGAAAAATGAAATATCTTCCTGGTTCGTTTTCTAAAGCTTAAGAAGGAAAAGATAAGAATAAATAGAGGGGTATTAAACATAACAACAGGTTATAGCATTTGGATTCAAAATATCAATTGCATAAAATTATGGCGCACAACAACAGCTCACACATTGAACTTCAAACATCAACCACAATTGCAGCAATATTCGTCAACAACAAAGGATCATGGAAAGTGGCTCCCCTCCGGTTCTAGATAACTTCTCCATTTCTCACTTGGATCAAACAATCTAATGACTTTTAGCTTGCCACGCCACTGAAAGTCCACTGAAGCTTTCTGTATGGGAGCTCAAACTACATAAAGAAAGAACCAGCCTTAGAAGTCATAGCTCATTGATACCAACACAAAGTCGATAGTTTCTTAGTACCCTCTGTTTTGTTGAGACAACAAATAAATAAATAGAGTAAGAACAAAACCATAGGGTAAAAGGGTTCAATCATCTCGAATGACAGCAAAAAGAGAACTGGAAATATGCGAGGGAGGCAGTAAAAGAGATCTTGAAGTACACAAGTGAGGCCATAGGGTAAAAGGATTCAATGATCTCGAATGACCTTCTTAAAGCTAATAGTTTGCTGTTAGTTGGCCAAGTCACGGCAGTTACTTAGCCTGTTAAGTTAGCTAGCCAAGTCACGGCAGTTACTTAGTTTTTACTTTGCTGTACGCAACTACGTGTATATATACAGATTCATTCAATAATGTAATGTTAATCAATTCACTTAAGCATTTCAAGAACTCTTTGCGTCCAAATTCTCTCTGTTTCACAAAGTTCTACATGGTATCAAAGCTCAACTGAAACATGACTTCCGCACCTCCTCTACTACCTCCAAACTCCACGTCCTCTATTGACAGTGCTTATGTGATTACTGCTAGAGACATGTCCAGTGCTCCAATTGTTTCTTTTCTTCTCACTGTGAAGAATTACTACTCCTGGAGCTGTGCCATGCTGATGGCGATTGGAGCTCGAAATAAACTCGAATTTCTCGACTGAAGCATTGCTCGTCCCAGCCTCACTGATTCCAAATACAGTGCTTGGTACAGATGCAATCTGATGGTTTTGTCTTGGATCTGCAGCTCTGTTGTTCTAGAAATTGCTCAGGTCATCTTATACATCGAATCTGTAGAGAAGATGTGGACCTTGCTTAAGGAACGTTATAACAGAGCAATGAGCCTCGTATTTTCGAATTACAACAAAGTCTCAACAGTATTACTCAAGATCAATCTACTGTGAGTGAATACTTCACTCGTTTGTAGTCTTTATGGAATGAACTCCACCAATTCTCACCTATGCCGATATGCACATGTGGTGTTTGTCATAATTGCACCAGCAAGGTTTTGGAGATTATTGCAGCACAGGAAGAAAAATGTCTCACGATGATTTGTCTCATGGGCCTAAATGAAAATTACCTCACCATCAGAGGTAATATTCTTCTCATGAAGCCATTTCCTTCCTTGAATGAAATTTATTCTCTCATCATTCAAGAGGAGCGACAACGTGGTTTTTCACGGGCAATTACTTCAAATCATGATACTATAGCCATGATAGCATCTCAGCATCTTCCTCTTGATTCTATTGTTGTTGCCATTCCTAAACAGAATTTTAATTCTAGTCCTAAGGAGCGTCCTTACTGTACTTACTGTAATCGAAAGGGACACACAAAAGATAATTGTTTTGCACTTCATGGATATCCTCATGGCTGGGTCCCTAGGAAGAAGAACTTTGATTATAATCGTCTTGGAAATCCTCCTTATTCTGTACACCAAGTGACTGCTAATAGTCCTACTATTTCTCAAGAGCAAGTTCAGCACCTTATCAACCTTTTACAGTCACAATTTAAGGTTGATTCTCCACTCTGTGATGGTTATTCATCGACACTGCCTCAGCCTTCCAGCCAAGTTAACATGGCAGGTAGTATCTCTCTTCCTTCTAGCCTTACACATTGTCTTACATCTACATCTAGCACTAGTCTTCATTCCCAAACTACATGGATTATAGATAATGGAGCAACTGATCATATGGTGTGCTCCCTATCTCTTTTCTTTACTTCTCCACTTTTAGTCAATGCCACTGTTACTTTACCAAATGGACAGCTTGCCAAAGTCACACACGTAGGTTCTGTTATTGTATCTCCTCATTTACAATTACAACATGTTCTTTACATCCCTTCCTTTACCTTCAATCTTATATCAATTTGTAAACTCACCTCCAATTCTAATCTTACCTTGAAATTCCTGGCTAACAAATATTTGATTTAGGACCTGTAAGCTTCAAGGATGATTGGAGTGGCTGATCAAAGAAATGGGTGTTATTTGCTGAATTCTTGTCCTGTTTCTTTTGCTTGTTTTTCTGCTACATCTCAGCATGCTTTATGGCATCGTAGACTAGGCCATTTATCTCTTTCTCGTATGTCTTTACTTCATGATGAATTTCCTGGTCTTAGTTTTTCATCTAATACAGATCTATGTCAGATCTGCCCATTAGCTAAACAACACTGTGTTCCTTTTTCTATTAGCTATATTAAGACTTGTAAACCTTTTAAGCTTGTTCATTGTGATGTTTGAAGCTCCTTTGCTGTTCCTACTACTAATGGACATCATTATTTTCTCACCATTGTCGATGATTTCACTCGCTGCACTTGGATTTATTTACTCAAATTTAAATTCCAAACTGGCAGCATGCTTCAATCCTTCTTTGCCATGATAGAAAATCAGTTTAGTTCCAGTATTAAGATCATTCGATCTAACAATGGCACTGAATTTAATCTTTCCGCATTTTTCAATTCCAAATGTGTTATACATTAACATAGTTGTCCTTACTCTCCACAACAAAATGGTATACCCGAAAGAAAACATCAACACTTGTTGAATGTTGCTCGGGCCGTTCGTTTTCAATCTAATATTCCTTTGCATTTTTGGGGAGATTGCATCATGACAGCCACTTACTTAATAAATAGAACCCCCTCTCCATTACTTCATAACAAGTCTCCTTATGAGCTCTTGTTTTCTCTTAAACCTTCTTATAAACATTTGAAGGTTTTCGGTTACTTATGTTTTGCAACTAACACAACCCCTCATAAAACTAAGTTTGATGCTTGAGCTCGTCGTTGTGTCTTCATTGAATACCCTTTTGGTACCAAAGGATATAAACTTTTTGATCTTACTTCTAAATCCATTTTTGTATCCTGAGATGTTATTTTTCATGAGTCCATTTTTCCATTTCATTCTCCTACTTCTCCTCAACATTCAGATTTGGTTTTACCTATTTCTACCTTTGATCAATCTTCTTCTACTACTAATGATACATTTCCCGATACATCTCTTCCTCCTACTTTTGATTTTTCTTCTTTCAATGATGCATCTCCTGCTCTTATTTTTTCTTCACCTTGAAGATCTCTTCGTTCCAAACATCCTCCTTCATACTTCCAGGACTATCATTGCAAACTTGTTCAGTTCTTTGATCAACCTTCTCTCCATTCTACCTTATTACAGCAGGATCCCTCTTTTGCATTTGATATCAGCAAGTATATTTCTTACTCTTGTTTTTCTCCTTCTCACCAAGCCTTTAGCCTTGCCATTACTACTCAAATTAAGCCTAAATCCTATAAGCAAGCTTCCTTGGACCCTCAATGGCAAGCTGCTATGAATGCTGAAATTTTAGCTCTTGAAAACAATAGAACTTATTTTTTAACAGATCTGCCTCCCGGGAAAGTTGCTATTGGATGCAAATGGGTGTATAAGATTAAGTATAAGGCTAATGGTAGTATTGAAATATACAAAGCTCGTCTTGTGGCAAAGGGGTTCACACAACAAGAGGGGATTGATTATGCTGAAATGTTTTCTCCTGTGGCCAAGATGACAACTATTCGTTGTTTTTTAGCTCTAGCTGCTAGTCAAGGATGGTTTCTTGAACAACTTGACGTTAACAATGCATTTTTGCATGGAGATTTAGAGGAAGAAGTTTACGTGGTCCTTCCCCCAGGCAAAACAAGGGGAGCATCGAGTTTGTCGTCTTTTGAAATCTCTATATGGTCTCAAACAAGCAAGTAGACAATGGTTTCAAAAGTTAACCACAACACTCTTATCTCTCGGTTATACTCAATCAAAAGCTGATTATAGCTTGTTCACAAAGGTTCAAGGTCCTTCTTTTATAGCTCTTTTGATTTACGTGGATGATATCATTATAGCTTCCAATGACATGAGTTATGTTACTCAAGTTAAAGCTTATCTCCATGCTCAATTCAAAATCAAGGATCTTGGTCAATTGAAATTTTTTCTCGGCTTGGAAATAGCTAGATCATCTACTGGTATCTCTTTGAGTCAACGAAAATATGCTCCTGAAGTGTTAGAGGACAGCGATTATCTTGGCTGTAAACCAGTTCATTTTCCTATGGACTCTAAACTTCAATTGACCGAAGATGCTCCTGATGTTTTGGCAGATCCTTCTCAGTATAGGAGGCTTGTTGGTCATTTATTGTATCTTACAATTACCCATCTAGATTTGTCCTACTCTGTCAATTCTTTGGCTCAGTTTCTGGCCAGACCATGTAAATCTCATATGGATGCTGCTTTTCGGGTGATGAGATATGTCAAGGGTACACCAGCTCAGGCCTTGTTCTTTCCAGCATCTTCTTCTACACAGCTCAAGGGTTTTTGTGACAGCGATTGGGCTGCTTGTGTTGATAGTCACAAGTCTATAACTGGTTTTTGTCTCTATCTTGGAGATTCTTTGATTTCTTAGGGATCCAAGAAACAAAGTACCGTTTCTCGTAGCTCAACTGAGGCCGAGTATCATTCTCTTGCTTCTACAAGCTGTGAGGTCATATGGATTCTTCAGATTCTTCATGACTTGCAGATTCCACATCCTTTTTCTGCTCTTTTGTATTGTGATAGCAAAGTTGCCCTTTCTTTGGCTGCCAATCCTGTTCACCATGCTCGAACCAAGCATGTTGACATTGATTACCATTTCGTAGCTATCCAAGGGCGTTATCAAGATGTTTTATATTGCTTCTACTCACCAATTTTCCAATATTTTCACTAAAGCTCTTGCCCAAGCACAGTTCCAATTTCTCCTTTCCAAGTTGGGCATTCATAACTTTCATGCTCCACCTTGAGGGGGAGTCTTAAAGCTAATAGTTTGCTGTTAGCTGGCCAAGTCACGACAATTACTTAGTCTATTAAGTTAGTTGGCCAAGTCACGGTAGCCATGTCACGACAGTTACTTAGTTTTTACTTTGTTGTACGCAACTAAGTGTATATATACAGATTCATTCGATAATGTAATGTTAATCAATTTACTTGAGCATTTCAAGAACTCTTTGTGTCCAAATTCTCTCTATTTCACAAAGTTCTACAGACCTGTCTTCCCTAGTGTGATTACTTTCGTGGACTCGAAAGGGAAGGAGCTCATCACCGAAGGCCATGCTTCAAGAATAAAGCGATGAACAAACGAAGAAGTTTCAAATGTCCAGTAAACACAACTTCGGATTCAAAATCAACAACAAGCAAGTGCACAGAAAGTCAGCAGCAATAATCGTACATATATATTCTCAATTCTTGTCCATTAGCCTGAGTGAAGGTAATTATTAACTACAAAAATGAAAACGTACGTACGGCCTAAGATAATAAACCAAACAATACTATATATATTACACCCATAATAAAGGCCCATGCAGTAGCAAACGAGGACCCAACCGGTGAGCACAACAGCGAACACGTAGAGGGCCATGAAGGCCGAGTTCACTGCCCATTTCTTCTTGACAATGCTGGCGTAGAGGATAAGCAGGCCTAGCATGCTCTAGATGCACGCGAGTGGCGATACCATCAACTGGCAACTGCCATGCGTTGTCGCCCTTCTTTAGCCATGGCGGGACGGTTGGGCTGATAGCTCCGTAGGCCTCCGTGGTGTTCATGTGTTCAAGTCGATCGAAGGGGGAGGGAGGGAGACGTGGCTAAGGCAAGAAAAGATAATGACGTATTTTTTTTTAAAATGACATGTGTTGACAGGTTGGATGGAGAGGGAGCACTCAGTGCTGCATGGAATAAGTTTCGTTAATGGCATTAACAAAATGGTAAAGAGGAACCAACGTCAAACGAGTGGTAGATTATACGAAGTATTTTTTTTATTTTATTATCTCATGACTAATTCGATTTTCTCATCTACTGTAGAGACTAATTTGACATTTATTTAAAAAAAATTATAATTTTTAATGAGCTATTCTAGCCCCAAACATTGGTTTAGGCGTAGCCCGTTGCGGCCAGAATCCAAACAGATATTTTACTGTTTTGTTTCTGTCGGATCCAAAGGCAATATTCTTTACCAAAACAAATCTTAAAGGTTGCGGTTAAGATGACGATGATTACTTGCCGTGACAAAATGATTATTGAGGTGACAATCATGTCAACTTTTTAAGTGCCATCGGAAGCCCAACTTAGGGGGCGTTTGTTTGTCAAAATTTTGGGGAATATTCTCAAAATTTAAGGAATTTTTACTTTATTGAAATTTATTGGAGTTTGTGAAAGGTGAAGTATGTATGTGTAAAAGTTAAAAATGTTGGAGTGTGTTTGTTTTGCTAGAAATTTCTATGCCCAAAATATTAGGAAACAAACGACACCTTACTGTCGCACAATTGCGTATACTTCTTTTTTTCTTCTCTTTTTTTTTTTTTCTTTTTATTATTTTTAAAAAAAAATACGATCTATTTTATTTAAAAAAATAAATTTTATACTGTCTTTTTCTTGGGTCATTGATAACTTTTATGAAGTTCAATAAGCACAAAGATTCCTGAGAGCTTACCAAATAAAAGTTGCTTATATATCAAGCAGATCGTTACACACATAAAATAATAATAATAATAAAATGTACTTTTTAACTATTATGGGTTTTATAATTTTCACTTCAAATTATTATCAATTGCTTTACATTTTAGATTTCATACTAAGAACTCATCATTAAAATAAATAAAACAATAGAACACGTGTCACAATCTTAATAGTTAAATTATAATTCAGTGTAAATTATAAAATATATAATAATTAAAGGAATTAACAAAAATGTAATTTCTTCTGACAAAAAATATATATGTATGGAAATTGATGAAAAATTGAAAATGTGATTTGAGTGAAATTTTTTATGTTTATTTTTATAAAAAGATAATTTTATAAAAAAAAGATTATTTTAAAATTATTGTATTCAACTAAATATTTAAAATGACTAAAATTTTAAAAGCTCAGTTACCAGGAGTGCGTTTGAAGTGTAAAATTTTATACTTCCTAAAATTTTAACATAATAAAAAATTACAATATAATCTCTATCTCCCCATCAATCATTACTTTTTACTATAATAAATATTAAAAATTATCTCTCTCTTCACTTTTTCACCAAATTTAATACCTTAAAATTTTAACAATCAAACACACTCCAGATATCATTAGGACAAGTGAGCAAGACGCGCGAGTTATCGACGTCTTCTCAACACGATTCAACTCATTGATCCACGTATGGTCTTGATTACGAGAAACTCTCATCACTATTGATCAGGTTAAAATTATATCACTGCCCATGAGGATCAGACGGAAATTGGAATCGTTAATGTTTAGATACTGAAGGCCCACTTTCACGGCCTCCATTAATAAAGGATAAAATTCGTTGCTATCAGCCTATCAGAGCTGATCTTATCTGCAATTAACGCATTTGGATGACGACGAATCAGGTACTTTTCTTTGTTTTATCTAAAAGTGGACTTTCACTACTATAAGCCAAAGTCTGAAATGAAAATATACTAAGGGGCCTATTTTTAATAGAATATCAATCTTAAAAAACTATTTATAGTTTTTCTTATTTTAGGAAAATATTTGTAACTTTTTATAAATAGCACAAAGAGTTTGGTGCAATTATGCCTAAAACTAATAAGAAAGCAAAAAATTGTACCGTGAAACTTTGTGCATGCTCTCTCTCTCTTCCTTACTTTATGTTTACCTTTCAAAAAACAGAATCCTAATTGAGCTTTAAATTAAACCCTTTTTAATTTATTGGAAAAACTAAAAATACTAAGTTAAGAGCAGCACGGCCGCACGCGCATGCCATTCTATGCTCGTGCCTTTGAAGTGTAATTAGCTACTACATCTGAAAATCTATTGGGTTATAATATTGAATTTCCTTTAGAATAGGACTTCTTAGCTAGCCGTCCTATCTCTGGTTGTTAATACTTGGTCTTCTACAGTAAATCTCTGTGTATTTTGTTCATGCATAAAACACAGTAGAATAGGCTGTATGGCCTAGATGACGATGTCAATTGATGATAATTGAAACAAGTTCTGATCCAGTGAAAAATAAATGCATTGGATTTTTGGAAAGCTGATGAAAGGCAGTATAATCGAGAAGTCCATGTTGGAGTATGTCCCCGAGCAATCCTTTTATCACAAAATCTACTCGATGCTCATGTGCTATTCTTACTAGTCACTCATGCCCTGCTTGTCGCGTTACTTAGGTGACATTTATTTTTTCAATATTTTGGGACATGAAAATTTTCAATAAAATAAACACACTCTAAAATTTTTAACTTTTACACATACACACTCTACCTTTTATAAACCTCAATAAATTTTAATAAGATAAAAATTTTCAAAATTTCAAAAATATTCTCTAAAATTTTGACAAACAAACACCCCGTAGCTTGCTACTTTGCTGTACTGTAAGGAGGAAGATGACCCAGCAAGCAGCTAGTTGAGTAGCGGATCCCAAGAGATCTGTAGCTTTTTGAATTCCCCAAAACGGCAAGACTATCAATCATTGAGACTGTGGGCCTCAAGGCCCTCAACGCTCACTTCCATCACAAGTCTTGAAGACCCTTGAGCTACAGCACTAAGCTTGAACTTAGCCTATGGGAATGGTGACAAAGCTTGAACTGCTGAAGTTGGCAGGTACAAACAACTCCCGAAATCCACAATTCCCCAACCACAAACCCTAAATTTCAAACAATAACTCTAAATGCAACACCCTTCGCGTAGGGACAAGCGAACTGAGCGGTTTTACTCGAATTTGCACCCCCCGCAAGCGAGGAAGAGGGAATAGTGGTACCACCCCCTCCTCGACCACCTCGGGTGGTGTTCGACCTCTCTAAGCATGGGATTGTAAAGAGGAACCGCCCTTGTTTCCTTCGTCATTTTTTTCTTTATTAATATTTTGATTAAATACCCATTTCAATCTTAGGTTTTAACTCCTTTAACAAATCATCTTGCTTTTCAAATTGATTAAGAAGTCCTTGAATTTATAATTTTTATCAAAGAAGTTATTTTCTTAAAATTTTATTTCTTGAAATTAATAGTTTACACGCCAATCCCAATCATAGTTGTCACCCAAAACAACTAATTGAATTTATTTCTCTCTCAATAATTCTATTCTTTATCATTTATTTGGGTCCCTTTTGAATCTGGTTTTTAAACCAATTCTTAAGCCATATTTGCACCAAAAAGGGATTTAAAAATTGGCCTCGTAACTGAGTTGGAATACTGAAACCGGATCTGAATCCCCCAACCAAACATAGCTTCAAAAATCGCGGTAAAGACTTCTTCCATCAAATCCAATGGAATTCCCATTACCCGTTCTGTAATCGGTATTTTAAAAAAAATAGATCCATTCTCACGTGTACATAGTGGCGGAATCCACGACGAGGGAACATAAAAGGAAGCAGAAGCGCTAGATAAAATTCCTACCCCTGTTAATGTGAATAATGAACCAGATAAAATGACAACTGAAGTAGAGGAAATATAGCATAATGATAGAGATTTAAACAGTTCAGTCAAATAGGCCTATATTTATTTTAAAAATTATATAAGGTGGTATTTTATATTATAAATTCATATAAAATATAATGTCAAAGTTTCTATACATCGAGAAAATACAAAGCGTAGCAGGAGGAGTATTCTTAAATTTAAATTTGAATATTTTATACATTGATAAAGATAATATAATATAATATTACATCTTATAAACTAATTATGTTATTATCTCTGACATGATTACAAGAGGCAATAAAAGCAAACCTGCAAACCCTATATACTTATAGTTAGGGTTGTGATGTCCTCTAACAACAGTGTGACCTTTATTCTCTTATTTGAATCTTGATACTATTTCCTTGATCAGAATTACTTGAATTTTAGATCTCTGGAGTGTTTTTCTATAAAACTTTACCTTCCCCATAAAAGTCATGGACAAAGGTCATGGGCGTTCTTGATAAATAAATATAACTAAGTTCGATTGTGTAGAATTCACAATTAAAAAAACTTGTCTAACATCAGTGAGGATAATTCCAGAATGGCTTATATGGTTTTATCACCTCTATAAAAATAAAAAGAGATAATGTGTGAGTTAGCCCATTAAATTTACTTCTTTAACCCTCTATAACATATAGATTCATTTCCCTTTCCTTAATTAACTAACGGAAAAATAATAATAATAACTTAAGTCTCACGTTCCCAAGAAGGAAGATCTGAGAGTAGGCTATGCATATATCCCACGAATAACTGTCACGGAAAATTTTCCCGAGTAAAATGACGTCATTTCTTTTTAATAAGAAACGATGTCGTTTTAATCAGGTACAATTACGCGTAGCGACCAATTACCCCATGGGCGGCTACGGGCAGGTATCCATTTTCCGCACCATTCCAAAATTATACCACCGGCCATAAGGGATTAGGGGGAGTCGTATGTAACTTTTCATGTCCACTCTGAAGGACCCACTTTGAACCCTGTTGATGACGTTGTCACTCCAGATCAACTTGTAATAATTAAAAAGAAAAAAAGTGACAGAGAAGACGTTGACAACTAATAAAAATAATCTAAATTTCCTTATATGAGGAAAAAAAAAAAACGGAAAAAATAGCTAGCGGCTAAAACTATACGCAAGCAAAAATGTCTCCTTAAACCTCGTGCATTCTCTCTCTCTCTCTCCAACTTACGTTATGTTTATCTACTGAAAAAACAGAATCCTAATTTAGCTTTTAAGTTAAGCCCTTTTTAATTTAACCACACCCACGTTCCATTCTCTCTCTCCCTATTTAAGTTAAGCCCTTTTTTATTAGTTCATTCTCCAATAACCAAGGAAAATCAGTATTGATCGAGCCAAAAAAGATTTCAGTCCAGTCGATGAGTAATGGGGAGCTTTCAAACTTTAAATAGGGGAATATGCAAGACGAAAGAGAGAGTGAGCGGGAAGCTTTCAAACCTTAGATATGAAAATTAGTAAGACGAAAGAGAGAGTGAACGGTGTTTCCCAATCATGTGGATTAAAATTTTCACACTCATCAAATATATAATAATATAGAACTTTTTTATTTTGTCAACTACCGAAGTCTTGCACAGCAAGCCTATACAGAATGGACTTACTTCATGTACAGTTAAACACAGAGTGGCTAGTGCAGGACTTGTCACTCCCACGATCCTCCATTTAAATTAACTCCGATCTAATCTTTGTGATGAATCAAATTCGGGACTTATACGCTTAGTCCACGTGATCTGGGAGTCACCTGTTACTGCTGAGTGAACCCTGTGATTTGGTACATGTTTTGAACGTCTTAAACAAATAGCCGGTCAACAAAACATATTAGACTTTTTATATCCGAAAAAAAAAACCCGGCCCGGGCATACCGGATCAAAATGTCGGTCAAACATCATCATATCACGTGTTGCTCGTTATAATGATGTCCCTCTCACTTCTCTTCTAGCCTATCATTTTTTTTTTCTTTTTGGCATTTTGTGAATAAATTAGACTCTCTCTCTCTCCTCCAGTCAATAATGAAGAAAATTGGCGTGAAAGCAAATGAGTAGCGTGTGGGGAAGAGGCGGGGTCCCATTCCTTTCTGGCTGTATTCACTCCCACAGTGACATTCTACGGGTTAGGTTTGTAGTGTAGCCTTGTTTTCTCCGCTTTGTTCCCAAAAGTCAAGTTCGTATCTTTGTGATAACGCATCCTCAACCATTGGATTCTGATCAAACAAGTTGCCTTTCAACAGATCTAGAGCCATTTAGAAGGAAAAAAAAATAGAAAAAAAGACTATATCTAGAGCCAAGTTTTATTTTTACTTTTTTTTAAAAAAGTTAATTACGTTTTGTAATTTTAGAGTTATGATATTTTTTAATTTACCGTATTTTTAAAATTTGGAAGCATTTCATCTATGTGATTTGGACGTCATTTGATTTGTTCTTATTATCTATTTATCTATTATTTTAAATAAAAAAATTAGTCACATATTTTATACGTGCTTAATTTTTTCGTTCAAAATAACATATAAATTGACGAGGATTATAAAGTGTCAAGAACCTCAAATCAAGTAGATAAAATATCTCTAAATTAAAAGAATTGAACACTCCAAATAAAATATAAAAAATACATTCAAATCATCTATCTCTTCACTTTTTCATCAACTTCAATACCTCAAATTTTTTACCGCCCTAAAATTTTAACAATCAAACATTACCAATTGGTATAAAATATCAATACTCTAAAATCAAGTGAGTGCAAAATGTAATTAATCATTTTTTATAATAAGTGTCAATTTATGCTTGCCTACTAATTTAATACAAATTAGATAATTATTAAATTAATTTAAAATTTAAATTTTAGATGATACAAATCTCAAATCCCAAATTAATCAATAAGTCAACTCTTTGAAAAGATTCACACCGCGAAGCTGCCAAGAAAATTATCGGACAAGTGAGTTTGAACCCCAGGTGGCAGTTTTCATTTTGCCGTGGACAGCGTTTTCAAGCTGTTCAAATTGTTCTCTCCTTTTCACGCCGTACCCAAATTAAAACGTGATGTTAAGTGTTAACCAATCAAGAACAGCCCATCAAAATCACGATCACATTGCTATACAAATTTAATTGAAAATACTGATGTTAGGTGCATCATTGAGCCCTTCCCTTCCGATTTAATGCCGCTTTATGCAATTTTCTAATGTCCGATTCTTCTAGAAATGCAACCAGAATATGATAGAATAAGGAATATTTGTTAACCAATCAAGAACAGCCCATCAAAATCACAATCACATTGCTATACAAATTTAATTGAAAACACTGATGTTAGGTGCATCATTGAGCCCTTCCCTACCGATTTAATGCCGCTTTATATAATTTTCTAATGTCCGATTCTTCTAGAAATGCAACCAGATTATGATAGAAAAAAGGAATATTATTTATTTTGGATAAATACAAAATAAGGAATATTCATTAAAAGATTTGTACACTCTATATGTTTTCTTCCTTTGCTGTATATTCTTTTTAGGTCAGGTCAACAACAAGTTACATAGGAAGAGGAAAGAAAAAAGAATAAAATTGGCAGGGCTCTTTTGACAATATGCAAATAATTTTCTCGCTTCTCACTTCATTATTCCTAAGTTAAACTCCATATTTCGTCTACGTTTCCTAATCATATTAAAATATATATATTAAAATACACGAAATTGCTTCTTCTATTTGGATAAGTTGTAGGAAAGCTTTTCTAAGACAACAACCTTGGCAATTGAACTTGGAAAGCATTAAAACAAAGCACTATTTCTTAAAAGAACATGCAAGTGATTAAACAGTCAAATTAGTATTTTATTAGCTTATAAGTTAAGGAACATTGATCCATTCTTTGGTCTTTTGATAAGAGAAGCCGATCAAATATAATATGAATTGGATAACAGTTGGAAGCCGGATTAGGAAATAAAAGACTCATTTAAAATTTTATTGAAATAAGCAATGACGTTCTCAATATCTCAAATGGTGGATTATAGATAAGAAACGGGTCTGAAATATGGGATATGTTTGGTTAAGAGTCTTTCAAACATGATTTTTTCACATAAAAAATATTTTTAATTTGTAATAAAATTTTCTATTTAATCATTTATTTTAATTTTTATAAAAAATAATATAAAATTCTATAAAAATTCTTCTCACAGAAATCATATAGCAAATTTGAGAGTGTGGCTTCAAATTTTAGAAGTCCTCGTCCGAGCTATCTGCGTTTGACTCAGCGAGAATAACGAAATACCATCATTGAGTTTTTTTTTTTTCTAAGCCAGATGACCTCACCTTAAAAAAACAACAAAGCAGAGTAAACCGGAAGGAACAAAAAAAAAAGAAAAAGCCTGTTTTAAAAGTCCACTCGGCTACCGGTAAACGTTCAAGGTGAGACGACGCTTCAAGTTTCAACGGTCTCCGTCTCCAGCTCACGCGCAGACCACGCCCCCACTACTTTCTCTGAAATACCCTTTTTACTGTTTTTTTAATTTTCAGACCCACTTTCTCTCCAGTTTCCTAGGGTTCGATTTACCAATTCGAAAATTAATAGACAACAACCAACGAAGCAATGCATAAGATTCTGTAACTTCCTTTCCATTTCTCCTCTACTCCAGGTACACTACCCTGTTTGGATATATAGGAAATATCTGAGCATTTCCTCATGCAATTCCTGTTTCTCTGAAATCGACTTCCTTAACTATTTTCCGATTTCCCAACCAAGCCACGCAGCCCTTGTTGTAGAAGATCATGCCGCTTCCGTGGAAGAAGCACAAGGGGACGCGAATTTCCCGCATCGTGGCCGATCTCCAGTCCCCTCCCAAGCGTGGCGGCTCGCTCGTGGTCGAGACCGGCTTCCCCACGTCCCTTATCGACCTTTTCGTCAAGAACCGCGACCGGCTGAAGAAGAAACACCCGAAGATCAAGAAAACCAAATACCCCGTCCAGATCCAACCTCCATACCACGAAACTTCTGCCCCACCTTCGCCTCAACGGCCGACGGTATCGGACGACTCGACGCTCTCTGGTTTGCCTGTTTTTAACGCCGACAGTGATCCGGCGCCGTCGAACGAAATCATTAAAGAAGTTAGTCGCGGCAAAGATGAAGGTACCGAGCCTCCGTGTCGGGATCGTCGTGATCGGTCCCAAGGGATTTTCCCGTCGGTTTTGAAAATGTTCGTGGTGGTATTTGGGGTGATATTAGTATTGGTTATGAGTACCAGAAGGCTTGCCCTTTGTATTACCATGTCCGCGTTTCTCCTAATTTTTGCGGAGTATGTTTCTAAACGCTCTGTTCGTTTCGTGAAACCGTATGCTTCTGCTAAATTGGCCTTGGATTCTTTGCTCCGAAGGGTTTCTCAAGTTGTTTCTATGGAAACGGGTGTGTTAGCGTTGACGAATATAACATCTTCTGAAGAAGGTCTGGTTGTACAGGAAGAGACTATCGGGGCTCACGTGATTGGGGGGACTGAATTGAACATGAACCCTCTGGTTCAGGAAATTGAAATTGTAGAAACCAATTGTGATATGAACGAAGATAAGCGGATCGAGGAGATAGTTAATATCGGGCCGGAGCTTGAGTTTCTTAGTCGTTATAAGAGATGGGGATGTCTGGATAAGGAAACGGAGGCTGAGGAGGTTCAGGAACATACGGAAGGAGGCCAAACGCCGGTTTCTGGGAATGAGCGTTGCCGGAGCACTAAAGTAAAATCAAAGATTTTAAAGAAATTGGTGCCGAAGAAGTTCCGTAATTCGAAAAAGAATAAGAAGAGCAACGCTGAGACGACCCTGGGGGAGTCTAGCAGCGAGGTCTCTAGTAACTTGGGGGACGATATGTTGTCTACACTTGAGGAGCAAGATGAGCAAGAGAATGGCAAAGAGGAGCAAGAAAGCCAGCACAAATCTTCGTTGTCTGTTTTGCAAGAAGAGAAGTGTGAAGAACAATTAGTTGTTGATGGAAATCCTTGCACCCAGGAAGTATCGCCGGCTAATAGAGAGGGGAGAGAAAGCAAGGGGAATCTGAGGTATCCACCTCTGCTTGTAATTGTTCTTGCTGGACTTGTAGGAGGTCGTGCTTTGGCTGTGGTTGTCACAATTTCATGGTGTTTCATGTTGAAGTTGATTGGAACTCGGAGGAAATCTGTAAATGTGCCTGTGATGGGGCGTCCGCTTCCAATCTCTAGCTAGAGTTCTGGGTAAAAAGATCATTTTTTTTTTTCCTATTTCCTTCTGTAGTGATAGCGTTGTTTAATTTGTTCTGGTAAAGGTTTATTGAAACCTCCAAAGTATATTCTAAAAGCTCAGGATGATAGAAACACCAACCATTTGTTGGCAAATCAACTTGAGCTAATGTAGTTTGGTCTGTAAATTCACAGATACAAGTTATAGTGCAGAATTCCACTCTCTTTTGCGTGTATTTTCAGTCTGTTGGTAAAGCTTGGCAGCATGGTTTCCTTTCATTTCAGTTTCAAGTCTCACGAAGTTGGCCATTCCAACTCTAAGCTGATGGGCCTTAAATTCCGGCCGACTGCATGGTGCCATTGAAATCTTGCTCTTGAACATAATCCAAACAAATATGGTGGCTTTTTTCACTCTTTTTCTCGGACCAAGGTCCTCCGGTAGGCGGTATCACAGGGGATACAATTCCCTAAACACGTCTTCCATTCGTAAAAGAACCTTCTAACAAATAAAAGTACACTGTCACGACAACGACTTTTGAAGAGAGCCTTGTCTCGACCACCAATTTACCCTCTATGAATGTTACTTTCTTGACCTCTTCAAGGAAACAGAAAAATCAGACTAGGAAATGATGAACGGGAAGTTTCTTCTTTTCGTGTTCCTATTGAATTTGTTTTCTTGTTGTTTCGGAATTTTGAAGTCGAAGCTGCAACGGAAGGGCGTCCATGGTTTCCAAGTTACCGGTTTTCACATTCTAAACAGCCTCTTTTTGCAAGTCTCCGCATGTACTGTAATTGGTTTGGTTTAGGTAAAATCGTACACATGAAGAAATAAATGCTGGATTAATTACACAATGTGTAGTTTGGAGGTTTGACACCTTAAATCTAATTCTTTTAATTTTGACACGTTCTGCTGGTTTTGAGTTTTTTTTATTTGCACCTTACTATTTATTTATCCATTAAAATGAATGAAAATCTCAATCACGTGTTTTGCACGTGACTTACTTGCCTATTTTACTTCCGATATTCAAAAATAATTAATTATACTTTGTACCCATGTGGTTTGAGGGGTCTAATACTTTGCATCCTATTTTTTTATATTTGAGATACTTTGCACCCACGTGTTCTACACGTAGTTGATTTTTCCGTTCAAAATAATAGACATATATCATAAATTAAGGGAAGTACAAATCGAATTAAACTAGAATCATGTGGATGAAATGTGTCAAAATTAAAAAAACAGAATGTAAAGTGTTAATATCTCCGAATCGCGTGAGTATATACTGTAATTAAATTATAAATAATATACTGCTGCTAGCAAAAATAGAAAACAATGACAAACTTCAAGAGAAGAAAGTTTGTCCAAGCAGCATCAAAGTCACGAAGAGTGGTATCTGCTTGATAATAGAAAATGAGTTTGGTTGGCGACTGGGTACGCGGCTCTGATCCTCGTGATTTCTTTAGATTCATTAAAATAACACGAGCAGTGGAGACATAATAATCAAGATGCTAGCTAGAACAAGGACATGAGCTCGCTACAAAACTGCACTGCAGAGAATAAAATCCTATCTGCTTACTGATGGAGGAGGCCAATTATGAGAGCCCCTTTTAGTGCACAAATTAAGACGAGATTGTGATTAATCTAAGCAAATGCATTTTTTTTTGTTTCGTTTTTGTTTTTGTTTTGTCTAAGCTCTTCTTGCTAGATCTTGTCTGCTAGCTCCAATAACCATGATTCCAGACACTTGTCTGCCCCAGAAAAAAATATTAACCAGCCGTTCCGGTCCGCTTTATGCCCTGGTACTTCAACGGCTATTATACTCACGGCCTATGTACGGCAAAATTTGGTTCACGGGGATGATATGTGCTAGTTGCAAGTTTCCATAATAAGCCTAACATGTGAGATGTGGGATATTGGAATTTTTTTGTATTACACTTTTTTTTTGTTCAAATATTAAATGGATCTTTCGGTGTTGAGCCTTTTGGCCAAAAAAAAAAAACTCATTGGGTTTTTCAATTTCTATACACTGATTTTCAGCTAATCATTCTATTTGTACATTATTAAAAATTAAAGTTTGGGAAAACTTCATTTTATATCTCCAACTTATAAAATCAATATCACTTTGAGAGTCTTCAAATTGCAAAAGTTTTTCAACGTGCGTTGTCAAATAAGATCGAACTATTAAAACTAGGAGAAAATATACTTTTCACCCACAAATTACCGGGATATTGACATATTGCACCCCAAACTATCATCTTTAAAATATTGCACCCTCAAGCTACCAATATTAGACACTTTGCACCTTAAAGTACCCACTTTAACACATTACACCCTCCAACTACTAATATTAAACACTTTGCACCCTTCATTTGACAATAATACCCTTGAAAAATTAATGAATTGACAACAATATCTTCAATATATGCAAAATTATCGTCATTTTAGTCTGAAAATTTGATAAAGGGTGTAAAGTGTTAAAAATTGGTAGTTAGAAGGTGTAATGTGTCAAAATCGATAGTTTATGGTGTAAAATATAAAACTTATAATAATTTATAAGTGAAAAATGTATTTTTCCCTTAAAACTATGTTAATGACCTCTTTATAACACATATAGTGTGATTTTAATTGTCAAAACTTAATTTTCTAGAAAAGAAGAGTTGGAGCTGTCGCCACTTGCCATGGTAGTGGAACGGGATGGGACCCCTTCGCCTCTTCTCGTGTTACAGAAACGTGCAAGGTAGAGGGGTCCACTTAACATAACCGTGGGGGGCAAAAGTGGAGATGGAAACCATCTTTTCTATGTTCTTCTCTAGAAGCAAAAGTAGTGCGTCTTACAGCATTGGTGGATAGGTTGCTTTTTGTAGACTTCATAGCAGAGTGAATATTAGTTGATACCTATTTTATGCATACTTCGATAAAAGGACGGAAAATTAGAGACGAACAAATTCAAATCCCGCCAGACTAATTTGATGAAAAAAGGAGATGGATTAGATTTGGATAACAAAAAACGATAAAGATGAAAGTGTGGTGGTCCTACGGACCCATAAGAGTATCTTTAAATACTGTCTGCTTGATGGGATTTATCTGCAAACCCCACATGTTATGGTAGTTTGGTCTTTACTGTATGCGTTTCACTCAAGAACTAGATTTTGCCCATTTCATTTGATAATGAGAGAGTTTGTGCAGCGTTATTTCTTAGAATTAATTAAGTGTCTACATCGTATTGGTCGGTGTAAAAACTTCATTCACAGCTTGATAGATTTTGACCTATGAAATTATCACCAACTGTTCGAAAAAAAAAGTTTATAAATTATTAAAAAAATTAAATCTTATTATTTTAATTATATTCTCTAAGACTTCTCTTTACACATGTGAATTGGACTTCTCATTAATAAATAGAGTCAACATATGTAGCATATTAATTGAAATAGAGCTGCATTACAGAGTTAATTTTTAAATTTAGGACCTTGATTCTTCGATTAGAATTTTATTACTTGAATTACCTCGCTAGCGTCCGATAGCCATTTTTTGCACCAATTCTAAATTTTCTGTTGGTATGACACTAGCTGTTTGTAAACTCTTCTCTCGCCTTCAATTTTAACCCTATGAAATCATCACCACTTTTGCACCAATTTTAACCCTCCGACAATTTCGAGTCCAATGCTGCCCCTAAATCGAGAGTGTACGTAGTGTAAACTGTAAAGGAAATAATTTGGGAGTAAGGGTGAGTAAAAATTCTGGTAAGAATCGGAATTTCTGGTTCCACTTTCAATTCTAGAAATCTAGTTTTGATTTGTCTAAAAAAATAAAATAAAAATCGTGCTCAAAATAAAGTATAACATATGTAATTTAATTGAATGTTTATTTTAAAATCTAGATTTTGGATGAAAATTTTACATTTATTGTTAATTTATGATGAATAACTAAAATATACCAAAATTTTTTATTCTAGTTTTTTCTTTTTTAAAAAATCGGGCTCAAAATAAGTATAACATATGATGAGTATCGAATTTGTTTGAATGTTTATTTTAGAATCTAGATTTTGGTTGAATGTTTCCATTTATTGTTAATTTATACTGAATAATAGAAAAATCTTCTAAAAATTCAATCCAAAAAATATTTTTAGCTTGTTAGGCCCCAAAAAAAATGTCTAAAAAACCCACATGCCGAACCAAAAATTTCTGAAATCTGATTCCGTTCCGAATGGAATCGGGACAAAAAAAAATTGCATCCTGGTGAATATTGGAACAGAACCGGAATTGTGGTTCCATCCGTTTTGGTACTCATCCTTAATTTGGGGACGTGGCATTTAGATTAGGGTTGTTCATCACCATGCCGAAACCAAATGAAGGGTTTGTCTGCTCATTCACCCAAACTGTAATGGAATCTAGATATGCTTCATTTGTTTGGGAACATTTTAAAAAGGTGGAGGGTTTGCTTGCTTATTCAGCCAAAGTCTCATGTAACTATTGTAGGAAACAATACTATTGTCATACTAAGAGAAATAGTACGTCATCAATGATAACCCACTTGGAGAACTAGTGTAAGAAGTACCATTATCGATTTGTAGTGGTTGAAGTAGGTATTCTAATTTTATATGTTCAATTAGTTTAATCATCCTTTATATTGGTTTTGTATTTATGTATACTTAATTTCTTTAGTTTTACTGTTTTGTTTTCCTCACATTCTTTCATCAGTAGACATTATTGGGCCGTCGAAGAAGCACTCGGTTGAAGATTGAATGTTGTTAGAAGATTGAAGATTTGAAGCATCTTTTTCCTTGGAATTTGTATTACCGGAAGAATAAAGAATGAAGAATGAAGAATGAAGAATGAAGATTGTTTTAATTTTATTTTTGTTCTTAGATGTGAAGTTAACTAATTAACGTTTAATTGTTAGATTTTTTTTTGGTTAGGGCTGGATGCCAAAAGACCCATTTAGAATTGTATTTGGACTCAAACAAGCAAGAAAATCAGTAAAACTTACCTTCTAGGTCTTTAAAAAATAACATCAAAATATGGCCCACAAAAAAAACCTAACTGACTGAACCGGACCGTCCATCGAATCTGATCAGTCAGACCAGTTCTACAAACCGATGATTTGGTTGTTAGTTGAGAATTTACAAGAACCAAACAGTTGGGGTGAAAATGGAATCGAGGGGGTCGGTTTTCACCCCTACTTGGGAGGCTGTTCCAGTCTACGGTTTGCCCCTCCGACAGTTTCGATTCCAATGGCACCCCTAAAGTGAGAGTGTTCGCAGTGTAAACTATAAAGGAAGTGATTTGGGGATGCGACATCTAGTTTAGGGTTGTTCATCACTAGGCCGATACAAACCAACCGAAACCAAATGTAGGGTTTGCCAATTCATTCACCCAAATTGCAATGGAGTCTAGAGATGCTTCATTGGTTGGGAACATTTTAAAAAGGTGGAGGATTTGCCTACTCCTTCACCCAAAGCCACATGTAACTATTGTGAGAAACAATATTATTGTCATTCTAAAAGAAATGGTATGTCATTAATGATAACCCACTTGGAGAACCAGTGCAAAAAGTACCCTTATTGATTTGGAGTGGCTGATAAAAATCAACATACATTGAGCTTTGAGAAGAAACCAGAGGGGGAGGGAAATAGTGGTAGTAATATGACGATGCATGGGTACATTGATGAGGAGCTTCGAATAGCAATTGAATTTGTTATTGGTGACGAACAACCATTTAGAGTTGTGGAGGGTCGTTGGTTTAGGAAGCTTTTGAAGAAGTTTGTGTAAGAAATATGTTCTAAAAATCATTATTCTAAATAATTGTTATTTAGATGCCACGTGTTTATATTTATTATATTAGGTAATATGTTGTAACATAAGATGTTACACGGTTATTATTGAGTGACATTGTAGAATAGTCATGTTAGTGATTAATGAATCAAAGCGGGAGTATGACTTTTCGATTCCTTGTACACTTAATATTTATTTTAGACCAAGGTACATAATTATATACAATAGGTCTATACTCGTTGTGCCTCTTATTAAATAGAATGATGTAATCAGTCATCGAGATGGTGACCTTAAGCAAACAAGTGGGTGCACTATAAGAATACATGCATTAAACGAGATCAAATGCGAATACCTTCTGGAAATAATCATTGATGTTGAGAAGGTATTCAACACAATTTGTTTATAATATCCTTAGACCTGAGAGGTTTGTGCAAATTTATTTATTGTGTACTTGTACTCTGATCAAGTCATTTGGTGATGATCTTTTAGGTCAAATATTCCAGACAATGTCTGATCTTGTGCATGATGATTGCGTTTGTATAAATGCTCAATAAGGAATCCATCAGTCTTTTCGAGAGATAGTTTATTCAAGTATATCTATATAGGGTTGGACTTGAGAAAAAGAAATCTCTGGCCAGAGGAATTTTGTGAAAATATTTTTTGAAATTAATATATATATATATATTTATTTGTGAAATTGTTTTGGAAATAATTTGAGAGTCCAACGAGTTACAGATTATAAAATTAAGAATTATATGAGCTAGAGATTTTATCAATGATAATATTCTGATCCTATTAGCTCATATGGAATATAGTATGGTGGAAGGATAAATAAACGAATAATTATTAGCAAAAAGGGATTTCACAAATCAATCTTAAATTCTCAGGGGTGAATTGTAATATGTTGATGGACATGATTACAATTAGTAGAAGCCTAAAATTCAGAATTAAAGAATATAAGAGAATTAATGGAAAAGAGTTTTTCCATGTGATCCTACGGTCGAGATTTGAGATCTCTAACGATCTCACGCACTATTACAGCTAGGGTTTTCATATAATGTCACTCCCCAAACTTCCAAGGCTAGAGGGGTGACTTATTAACCATGAACAAATAGACTTTTGTTTTAAAAACTTATCTAAAAAACATGCGGAATAAACTTTATTTAAAAGCTTCAATAAATCTCTCTTAATAAAACTTAAAAACTCTTTCAGAACACAAAGAAAAATCTAAACATGATTAGACTCATACTAGAGTCAAACATTTATTCTAATAATCTCTCAGCTACCCGCCCACGTGCCATCTAATCCTGACTATCGACATGCTCTGATCAACATCTGAAAATAATAAAAACAATAGCGGGTGAGTTCAACACAGTAAGCAAAATCATTATACTAGTGTGTATCCCATGAGTCATACTATAACTGTAAGAGACAAAATATTTAAAATCTTTCTAAATTGTTGAAAGCCGTTTTTGACAATTTCAATAAAACATCTTTATCAATAAAATAGTTATATGTATATAACATAATACTATAGAAAATCCCTTTGGCAATAACTGTGGGTCATGTTTACCCCGTGATAGGGTTGTGCAGTTGCTACCTAGTTTGGAGATAGCCAAACTAAGCCAATACTATGGGTAGAATTTTTTTCTTATCAAGGAAGTGTGCACTTGGTAAAAATCTACAAAATAAACCACTTCGTTTCCATAATGGGTGCACTCAATAGGTTGCAATTGGTACTAATGCACTATCTCTATAACTCTGTAACTTAGGGTTTGAAAATTCATAACATATCATAAAATAAACATTACTTTGAATTTTGTTTCTTTCTCTTCTTTTCATGAAATATCATACACAAATCTTGAATAACAATAAATATTAAAAAGCTTTGATTTAAATATTGAAAACATCATGAAATATTATTGGACATAAAATAGGCTCATGTTTACACATTTCATGCTATATTCTTTAACAATTTTATCAAAACATAATACACATAAAAACTCTGAGGGTTTTCAATAAAACATGAAATTTCTCAAATATCACCTCGGCCTTTTATGAAAATCTAGCATAATAACCCCGCTTACCTGAATCTTCAAGTAAATAAGCCTATGACTTAGCACCTATCAATACAAAATTTAACGTATTATAATACACTCAAATGGAAACACAAATTAAACTCTAAATTTGCCAGACAAGATTAAATACAAAATTCACTGGTCAGATTCTAAAATATAACTTACCTATTTTGAGTTTCCCTAAAATCCTCAAATTAAAATATGTTCTTCCTAAGATGTTAACTATACACCTGTAAAATTTCATATCCAGATTCCTTGTACAACTCAGTTAATAAAATTGAAATTCACCTCTGTTCACGAAATCAAACTATACCCTGAATAATTCGGTACTCATTACTTCCAAAATTCATAAAGATCTATTCTGATATCCAAAAATCCAAAAATTTATACCAAAGATTCATATATGTGCTATAAAGATACCATAAAAATTTCCTGCCAAAATTCGAAGCCTAGATATGTCATTTGGTACAAAATTCCAATATGTATCAAATAATCTTTTCTCAGCAATTTCGATTTCTCTAAGCCTAACTTCCGGATTTTCAAAACCATACCAATATATCTTCAAAAATTACAAAACTTTAACTTAATCCTCCTGAAGATGTCTAGTACGAAATATCTAAAAATCATAATTTTTGGATGTCTAAGATTGGCTATAAAAATATAATTTGATCTACTACTCAGATTTAGAACTTAAACAAATCTTGAACCCAAATTTCAATTACTCCAAGAAACCCATTAAAACTATTTCAAAAATCAAGAAATAATTAGGGCTTTATCTAGACACTGGTTTGATCTCTCAGAAAAATAATACAAATAAAATATCAAGAAATTTGAAATGCCTGAATTTGCTTCAAGAAAATTCGTCTAGATTGTTGAAAGTAAGAAAAACTTTTTTTTTTTCCCTCTTGTTGGCTTAAAATTGAGGTGTGCAAAACTTTTAATTTTAAATAATCATAAAATCTTTAAAATTTTAAAAAGGTTTGACTAGGTCAAATATAAAAATTCAACTATTTTAAATGACTTAAACTCAAATTTCAAATTTAAAGAAGACATTTTAAATATCAAATAACAAATTCAAATAATTTTAAAATAGAAATCTTGGGTGTTACATATAAGGAACTTGGGCTGCTATTATAGAATTCTCAAGATTGTCAGATCGATAAGGAACCTGGAAAATTATGAAGAATTCTGAAGATCAACAAAGGAATTGGTACGTTAAAATAATTTTCTCGACAGCTCTGTAACTTTTAACATTGTTAACGCAAGGATCGTTCTTACAACCAAATCCAGTCATCATCCTTTCAAGACTGAAACCCAAAGTCTTCAAACTCGTATTTAAACTCCTTTCAAGCCTACTCTATTTCATTAGAATTCTACCATTTTCTAAAGACAAATCCTTTACATCTTACAATTGATACATCCATATTAATTACACGTCCTAATGTAACATTATAGAATTTTAAGAAACCAATATAAAGTGAGATAGTAATTGATATAGTTAAAACTTCAAAAAATTTATTCACATGTCTCACAGAATGTTAGAAGTGTCCACACCATTCGAGCCCACCCTAATGGTGTCACACAATTAGAACTAACACCACAAGAGAAGTAGCAATTTCAAACACATCACAAGATACGAACTTATCCTTTTATGACTAAGTAGTGAAAGTGTACGACCTATGGCAACACATAGTAGTAGAAAACATTGACCAACTACACACCCGAGATAATTTTTCAGGAACTAACCGATATAAAATCGTGTCAGCACCAATACAAATCATGTGTCGACAACATTAGTCCGTTAATCCTTCGCAAGATTTACGTTAGAAGACAACAATAATAACTTAATCACAAAAGTATCCCAAAATTGTTACTAATCAAATGAAGCCCTCCCAACGGCCACCCTCCTAAGCTTATACACCAAGAACACGAACACACTTAGGTGCCCTAGCAACAAGCAACTCTATAAAACTTAGAAAGAACAGTAGGAGCGAACAAAAAAATGAGAACCAAGTGTGCACCTCTAAAACTCTAAGCCACTAACCCAAATTCTAGAAAAAGAGAGAAAAAAACTCTCCCCAAAGAAGGAGCTTCACAACACATACACAAAAAGCTCGTACTTCCACTTCGACAAAAATAACTTCCCTAAAGTATCTCCTTGCAAAAATACTTGCTCACTCTATTGCACCCAACCTACAAGTAACCCTCACAACTCAGTTATCCTTCACGAGCTTCAAAACGACACTCTACTAACATTCTCATAAAGTACCACAATTCTTAGCAAAACACGTGCAGTTTTGTGACAACCCAAACAAACCATATCGTCACATTACCATAGTGCGGTAAAAACGCAACCACATCACCATCGCACGACTTGTGAGGATATGAAGAGAGCGAGACTAAAGATGTCAAGCTCCACCAAACACAACATGCTAACAGGTCTCACTTAGCACCCCGTCAAGCTCAAGCCTCGTAACATATACTATTTGCGCACAAACTCAGATGACATGA
This sequence comes from Morella rubra, assembly GCA_003952965.2. NCBI lineage: Eukaryota > Viridiplantae > Streptophyta > Magnoliopsida > Fagales > Myricaceae > Morella > Morella rubra. The sequence goes on along the minus strand of RXIC02000103.1, from coordinate 7,188 downwards.
AACCCAAGCGAACAGATCAATCCAGCCACTCACAGAGCCGTCGGCACACGATAACGGCACAACATGTGTTGCCCCACATCCCGCAAAACCACTCACAAAAAGATAACCCACCACCGTTTCGTCATTCATCTCTCTATCCTTATCTTCATTTAATTGTTGCACACCATTCCTCGCTCTTCTCTTATTCCTCTCAATATAAGTCCTGATTAAAAGCACATCTCCGTTCTGCCATCCTTAGAACTCAGCTTCTCTCGAATATACTTGAGTTTACAAAAGACAACACAGGAGAAAGACACAACATATCTCTCCACTCTACAACAACCCAATTCAAACCCCCAACCCTCTTGCGGGTATGCTTTTTGACCACTCCCATCAATGCGATAATCGAGAGCCCTAGAGGCTCCGACCGCCTTTCCACATGACAACACCCTACGTTAGCACCTCCTCTCCGACTTGACAGGGCGTACGACCACACACCACACACCTCCGCTTGTTTAATTGCAAACCCTCTCCCCTAACCTAACTACTATCGAGAAGGACAAGGAACTCGCACAGAATCCTAAACATACACAACGCAGTTGATATTTTGTGCAGCGAATAAATTTCCAACCCAGATCCCGATTCCCTAGAGAACCATGCGACACGCATACCAACGACCACACAGAACCAAAGCTTCTATCAATTCAAAGAACATCGAATCTCTACACCTCAAGTACTTCTACAAATCTCTAAGACTTGACGCTAATCCCGATAACAATTCAACCTCTCTCCTCCATAGAGACTTTCACACATCCGTATCACTGGATGCAAATAAGCACTACATGCTAAAGCGACCCACATTTGAAGTTTATAAAACTACCTCTAAGACCCCCATATCCCACTGAAGGATACCGAAATCAGCCGTAAAAGAAAAGACCAAAGAAAAATTAGCACTGACCCCTTAGTCCAAAATAAACACCATATGATCTCTTTAAGACGATGCTACTAGATGACATCTAAACTCTCTACATAACTAAGCCACATCATACAAATACGTTCTTATACATGATATACATTACAATGCGGTCTAAAAACTACTCTCTTTCAAACCGTAAAACCAGAAAATACACAACGATGAAATGGTACAGACCCCAAAGAACTCTCTCAAGGAGATGTTCTTCCTTAAACAGCATTTGACAGACCCACAACCCCAATATCAAAGCAGAAGCAAACAACCCAAGAGAAAACATTCCACAGAAAGGCCTCTCCTTTGAGACAGAGACCCAATGAGGATCTCATCAATGAACCACATGGAGAAAGAACTCAAGCTCAGGAGAGGAGAAAAAATGAAGACGAAGGGAAAAAACACGAGCGACAAAGGGCTCGAATATCGAACACCATAAACAGCAACAATACTCTCAGTGCAGGAAAATGCAAATATCAGGAAAGGAATGAATGAGGAAAGATGCGCGTCTATTTCACTAAAAAGACTATCAAGAAAGTATCATTCCCCCAAGAAACAAAAGGAGAAAAGATCCTCAAAAAACCCAAATCTACTAAAAGGGAATAAGCACAGCAAAAAAGATGAAAATTAATTACTGCGCTATCGACGATGCCAAGAACCGAGGCACACAATAAAACAGTCGGAGACCATGCCACAACTGTCTGAGACACAAACAAGAACGAACCCAAAAGGGTTTCCAAAGAATCCCACAATCAAAACAAAGACGTTAACACCTTAAAGGCGGCATGAGGCGAATCGATGACAACAGCATAAACAAATCCCAGTCGAAAGAAAGCGCATGAAGAATTGCAATCTTTCGCCCTCATCCCCGGACAAAGCGACCAACGAAGACTCGAAGGCTACAAACCAATTCTTCACTTAACTCAATCTTCTTACTCGAGGACAAAATACCCACAAGATGCTATTTAATAGGAAACAAAAATGTTGATGAAAACGAAAAAATAAAATCTATTACAACAATAATATAGTTGTCGTCATAAAAAACAGACATATTAGAAAAAAGTATAGCTAAACAAGAGAATGCACATAATTAAACTACTCCAACACGTCACCACACTCTACACTTTCTACTCCATAAGAAGCAATCGATACTATAGCACCAAGGACAACAAGAGAAAAATGAACACAACCTTTAAGCAAAGTAGTCAAGTGTTTTAATTGTATGACAACTGACATCCCTCCGAACCAAGATACAACCAAAAATGGACTCCTCACTATACAAAAATGACCTCATTCAGCAACCCTCTACTCAAGAAAAGAACGCCAAACACACTCTGAATACCTCCTTCCAATCTGACGTCCTCACCAAAAAACTAGTTTAGCATATTTCAAACAAAGCCACAAACCGGAACTAATGAGCATCCACTAACTCCAAGTGAGACTATGCAAAACTTACTAATACTCGATAATAACCTAAACTCAATTAAGTCACTAAACACCTATACTCCCTATATGGCGACTTCGATTAACCCTAATACTCTGAGAGAACAAGCATGCGACCACATCTCACACACTGTCCAACCTAGAAAACAGAATCCACTCATAGCGCAGAAGCTAAACAATATAGTACTAAACCTCACTCACAAGAAGACTAAGAACACACCCCAGAAACTTTCCGATACTCACTCTCAAATAAACAACATGGCGACCACACAAAAGCCTTCTCCGTAACCAAAGACCAACAAACTAGATTTCTTTAAACAAGAGAATGACTCATGGCAGTCCACCATAAAGCACGACATTCAAAGGAACTTGCGGCTCAACCATTGCGAACATAGCTCCATCCGTTAAACACAAGCAACATACCAAACGGAAAAGCAACACAAAGTTGCTTACACATAACCCCATTTTAAGTTCTTCAAGGATAAAAGGACCTCAACTAACAAAACCCTTTGGTGACTAATGGAAAAGGAACAAATCACCTTTAGCGTATTGCGACAAACCAAGAATTGGTACGAAATATAACACAAACAAAACCAAACAACACAAACCAACAACACCATAAATCCCTGACAGAATAAGAACAACATCTTCTTCTTTCAAAAGGCAAAAAAGAACTCAATCTCACACTGAGAAAATATAGCAACCTCCCATGTGCGACAAAAGCAAAACACGCAGTCACCTCCTCCACACTAAATATCAAATGTGCCCACTATGGCCTTTGACAACTACTACTCATAACAACCCAACAAAGGAACAACAAAGATCTCAAAACTTGATTATATTGAAGGAACAACCAAAGAAATTATAGAAAATGGTACATTGTTCATTTAGAGTGGCACTCTCCTCACCAGAAAAAATAATAACACATGTTTTTAACTACAACCCCCACCCCCAACAACCCCAACTCACACCACCAAAAACACACCACCACAACAAAACACACCCGACAAAACAAACACAAACCAAGCAAAAAAAAAAAAAAATACACTCAAAAATCGATAAAGAACTAAACTGGTCTTAAGGCACTCAGGAGCTTGCTCATGCAAGCGCGACCCTCGCATCTTACCTACAAACAATGACACAAAACGAAAATCTTGACTATCTACGGTATTACCCTATCTCTACTATTCGAAAGGCCTAAAACCACAACTTTGTAGCACAGAAATGTCAAAGGGCCAAACAAAAACCAAAATATCGTTTATAAAAACCTCAAAAAATATCGATACCCCTCACCACTCATAGCACCACTCCCAAAATCACTACAACATAAAGAACCTTATTCCTCCAAGGTACCACCCAAACCGAACATACTCCGCAGTCCACCTCGGTGCAAACGTTATGGCATTTGTTGCGTTGATGACATTCCAGTAGATTTCACATGGGTTCTATTCCTCAGCTACCCAAAAAAAACGAACTGAAGCCTCTTACAAATAGCTCTACCCTCCTGAAAAACACTTCCGAGACACAAGAGAAAAAATCCAAACCAAACCAAAAAAACGGTTTTCCACATCCTCCTAGCATAAGGAGTGATCATGGTAAAGAATTTGAAAATTCCTCCTTTGAAATGTTTTTGTGGAGAAAATGGTATTAAAAATAACTTCTCAAGTAGCTCCCATAGAAAACTACAACCTCAAACAAACACATGATGTATGCAGCTAAGAGAAGGAACAAAAAAATAACACAGACTCTTGAAGAAATAAACTCATACAGACAACACATTAGCTATTAAAGTGAGAAACAGACTTGCTGATATCCATTCTGAGGCCTGCCAAAGCAAGTATACCAAACAAATTGATTAATCTGTATATGAACCGTTAGCATGAATATAAGCTACTTCATCACCGAAAAAACCACCTCCTCCATTGCCTCCATGGAATAGTCAGAAAAAACCCACACATATGGATTATTCTCTCACGTTATTTCGCGTTGCTAAAATGATTTTGTGCCCAACAAAACAAACCAACACAAAGGACAACCCCATTAGAGTAAGCCTTCTAATACAAAAGCGAACCAAAAAAAATGCCTCGCTAATAATTTCTTGAGTTATTCACTTCTAGCCACAAACCTATATCCATGTTATTTAAAATAACGTACCTTAGTTGTATGAAAGACATACAGTTCACTGTTAGTTTTAAGATGAATAATCATATAGCTCTTATGAAAAGATAGAATGAAAGAATAAGTTGTAGATCTTATTAAGCTTACATTGACCCAGCAAGGGACAGAGGCTCTAGTGCAAGACAAGAACCATCAAGAAGGTACATCACAAGAACTAAATTAAATGATCTAAACACAGTCATTGGACAAAATACATCAAGATCATAACCTCTCCAAAAACAAATCATTGTAAATGATTGAAAAAGGGTACCGAACTACGATACACTCATGTACTCAAGCCAATAATCTAGACCCCTTACTTTCTCAATTGAGCATAACAGAACTTTCATCGAGGATAAAGATGCACTGAAAGTGGATCCATGCTATGCGACAAGAAGGCCCATTAAAACAATTTATGAGAACAACCAAGATACATTAGCCATACTAATTCCAACCTAGCCCCACAACACAAAGAAATGTCATCGCAGTATTAATTCCTTAACAAAAATATGGCCCCACAAAATTGAGGTTCCTCATAAAAACAAAATGCGATGAAAATCGTCGAGCGTCTGTAAGTAGACGAGAAACCCAACAACAGCACCAGAAATTAGCAATAGCCACCCAAGGTTAACAAATCACCAAAAGCACAAGAAAGAAAACTTGATCTTTCGACTGAACCACCATATTGACATAACCTGTTCCTCGTTTAGAATTTCCAATACGAGCATGCCCTCTTCTCGTTTGCCTGTATATCAACTTTATAAACTTATTTACAAAATAAGATCGCAAACACAATACGCTATCTCTCAAATGGGACTTCCTTAACTGAAGCAACACGTCGTACCAATCGAGCTGAGCAAACCCAACAAGAATACTGAACCAGACTGAAAAACACATATCATCAAAAAAATAAAACAAAATGCCAAAATCAACACACCAAGCATCACAAAAAAGAGACATTATCCGAGAATTTGAAAACAACACACAAGAACCCAACCCGTCCTTCCATAGGTAATAGACCAGCCTCAAACATCTATTTACCTCCCCTTAAGCACAAAATAGGTAATTTCATCGAGAGGTAAACAAACCTCTCCTCCCAAATCATTAACCAATATAACCATCACGAAAACAAAAAGTTAAATGAATGCTAATAGCTTCACCAATTTCAGTACAGAATAGACAAACAAATATTTGGAAATCTACTAATGAAATACCTCCTGATACAAGAAATTTCCTCACTATCATCGCAACAGCGAATTCAAGGAGGAATAGAAGTCTCATGCCAGAATAATCAAAACCTCCCTTACTCCTAGAGCTCATTCAATAACACACCCCCACCACCCACGCCATTGAGTAACTATCATCATCACAAAAAATACACTAAAAGATCTCTCTCAGCTCTTTTGCATAAGAACAATTCAAAACAAACCTAGAAGCAACTCCATATGAGTCACAAACCCAACTACAAATGACACCCAAAGATGAGACACGTAACGAGTGGATCAAAAAAAACAAACTCAACCCGAAGCGCTAATCGGATTGGTCCCCATTCTACCACACTAGTAACTTAAAACTGCTAGATAGACCCGGACATCAATGCATCAGTGTTTGCATGATGACATAGCACCTAGAAAATAATCAAACATCATGCCCAAAGGGGAATCTACTCATCACCTTGCTGTCAAAACGACAACTTATAGAAATCTTGATTGCACATCACCACAATTCTGGGTTTGTTATATAATCCTATAAGACTTGTTGAGTTTAATATTACACGGCAATCCTAGATGCGGATCAACCTTATGCACATTGATAAAGCAAATATGAACTAAAGACCAACCAAAATACTACGATGGTAGCAAATGCACAATTATCTATAGAGACCAACACTTTCTTGTGTTGTCACACGAAAACAACAACCCTCATGTCGACTCTATCCAAACCTACAGAAGACTGAAGATAATCAATTAGCCAAGTGGACAAAATTAGCCTTACTGGCACAAAGTACATATATGGATGAAACTCTCGGCAAGCACTAAAAATCAAAATCTCAAATTTCTCATCCAACATCCCATCAAACAATGTTGACACAACAACCAGTGCCCAAATAACAAAATACTGACTAAAAATAACCAAATTCAACACTCTAGACATATTAGATAAAACATACACTTTTATCTCCAGTGATCATGCATCCAAGAGAGAATATGAGTTAATTCGAAGTTTGTAAAACATTAACACGACCTTAAATACGCGCGGACATTATCACAAAACCCACTCAATGAAGGCGACATAAGCACATTACCTTTGTATTATCCCACCAACGAAAGAATCAAGAGAACCCAGAGTCTTCCTTATAGAAATAAATATAGTATTTGTGTGTGTGTGTGTGTGGTTCTTTCTTACACATAAAAATTAGATGATCTGCCTTGATTTGATCATGTTTTTCACCACTGAATGTTCCCATAGAAGATATTTTTCCTATTCCACCTTCCCATATTCTCATCTTATATTCAAACAATTATAAAATCAAACGCAGAATTTTTATTATCTATATTACCGCAACACACCGATATTTATAAAACAAAACTAAATTTCATTAAAATTCCATGCTTATCCCTTTAGAAACATGATAGTCACAAAAA
>RXIC02000102.1:155886-169609 GCA_003952965.2 Morella rubra | reverse complement strand
AAACGACGTCGTTCTACTTTAAGTAGAACGACGTTTTTTTAATATGTAGTTAAAAAATAAAATAAAAATAACGGAACTGATTTTCTGTTGAACCGGTGGAAAATACCACTTCCGGTTCCGCTTCCGGGAAGTCTCCAAATCTACCACCGGTTCCTGTTCTTGGAAGGGCTGGACCTCAGCTTCTCGGAACCGGTGACAAAAACGGAACCGGAGCTCCGACGGAGCCCGGACCGGACTTACACCCGTAACGTACATTGAAAGTTTGCCTTTTGTTTGAGGAAGTTTTCTCGATAAGACTTATCCTTCAAAACAAAGGAAGGTTTGGGAGATCCACAGTATTATAAAAGAAATCAACCAACACCACACGTGGAGGCAGGAGCATCCCACACGGAAAACACAAGAGCAAAACAGGCTGTACTATTAGCAAGACTTGTCCCTCTCTTGTCACAACTAGGGCTGAACAAAATCGGACTGCAGACCGAACAGGATCGGATTTGTGGTCTTAATGTTCCAAATTCAGATTTAAAAAATCAGTATATCCGGTCCAATCTAGGCCTTTTGAGAATCAATCTGGACCAAACTGGATTTATTAATATAAATAATAAATATATTTTTTAATTTTTAATTTTTTTATACAAACTTAAAAACTAGAGAAAAGAGAGAGAGGGAAGAGAGAGAAGCGCTGAAGAGAGAGAAAGAGGTGCTGGGGAGAGAGAGACGGAGAGGGAGAGGGAGGGGTAGTGGGAGAGAGAGAGAGAGAGTGAGATAGAGTTGAGGAATTCAATTACTAAAAATTATCTCTGACCAAAGACCAAATTAATGATTTCCAAATTTAAAAAGAGAATTAAGAAATTCAAATTCAAATGGAAATAATATCTCACCTAAAAACTCTATCTCTATTACCCAACAATTATTAATTTGTGTTTAAAGAGAGTGAGAGTGAGAGAGAGCCGAGAGGGTAGTGGGAGAGAGAAAAGTTAATGGGGAATTTAAATTCAAATTTAAAGGGAAATAAAATCTTACCTAAAAATTCTCTCTCTATTACCCAACAATTCTTAAATAGAGAGTTGAGAAAATTTAAATTCAAATGGAAACAAAATCTCATCTAAAAATTCTCTCCCTATCACCAACATTCTTTAGGGATATTCGTTTCTATGAGTCACGAAAATTTGCATTTAAAGAGTTCAAATGGAAACAAAATCAATTTTGGATTGACTATCTTTCATATTGAAGGATAATTTTAAATCTATTAATTAATATTGATGGTTTTTTTGAATATATGGTCAACTAATTAATTAATATTTTATTTTATAATTGATCACAATGTATTTGAAAATTTATTGATGGAATTTTTATTTTTAATGGATGTATTTGGAAATCTATTAATGAAAATTTTATTTCCATCAATTTAATAAGGTTTTAATTTCATAATTGATAATAATATATATGGTAACTCATTAAAGACATTTTATTTGTTAATGAATCATAATAAATTTGGAGATCTAAGGTGTTAGAAATATTATGCAAACCATATTTAGAAAAAAAAAAAAAAAAACCAGTATTAAGTGGTCCAGCCGGACTGTTTTGGACCGTTCCTTCAATTTAAGCACAACCAAAAATTTAGTCCAAAAACCAGACTGAATTTCTAGTTGTACAGCCCTATTCACGACCTTATTTGAACAGGAATTGTTCTATAGGGCCGTACCTCTGTATCCTTGATCACTAAGGAGACAAGAACTCAAGTCTGGTGGATGAACTATGGCCGTTCGATCAGAGCGTGATTAACAGCCTGAAGGTCCTTCAATCTGTGGCAGTAGAGGATCGTTCTGAGCCATCTTACTGCCTGGGATGGTCAATTGGTCATGCGGTTGTCTGACAGACTCCAGTAAAGTTTCAAGCACCGTATCTTTACACCTTTTTTTTTTTTTTTTTAGAGTTTTCCCTTTTTTATTTTGCTTTTTTCCAAGTCCAAAGAACTTAATCATACAATTCACCCAATTTTTACATCTTTTTTGTAATTATCATGTGACTAGAGTTTTCTCTTTTTCTTTTTATTTTAATAATCAGGTTAATTGAAATTCTAATACTTTTAAATGATCATTTTATCTGAAGTGAATACAAAATTCAAATTGCTTAGAAAAAAAAGAACACAAAATTCAAATCTCCGATAAAAAGTTTATAACTTAATCAGATAACTGCCAAGCCGTGAACAAATTATTTAATCCTCTTCTATATTCACACCTGAAATTAATTGCAATATTTTATCTTTTCTAATTTCACTTTTAAACAATAGTATAATGATTTTCTATCTGTACCTTATATATCAAATGTACCGTCCTTAGGTATTAAGAGAGGGAACTAAAAAACCATCGAATCCAATTGTTCAAGCATATTGGTACCTATCAGATGATGACCCTTTCAGGGGGTCTCACCTTCGTTCAGAGAATCAAATGATGGGATTGCTGATGTGGACCAAATTTTTATAAGTAAATGCACTATCGGATCATCAACCGAAAAAGTCTGTATTAACAATAGAGCAATGTTTGGTATTTTTTTTAGATTCTTCTAAGAAGAATCTAACAGCTTATGATTAATTTTAGAAGTGGACCCTACACACCTAGAGATCCTGAACCGTTGGATTCTTTCCAGAAGAAAAACTCAAAAAGGACACCAAACATTTCTCTTAACAATAAAAGTAGTAATAGAATTTAAACTAAAAAAACCGAAACGACAAGCAACAACAGCCCACTTAGCTAAGCAGTGAGCAAAGTGATTTGGTCGTCGAGGTATCCAACTAAGGGAATGCTCAACATGGGAAGCAAATAATCTCTTAATAGAAATCATCCCATCTTCTATCTGCCAATCAATCCAAGCTGATTGATCGCATACATCCTCTATCAAAATTCTACAATCACTCTCAAAAATAATCCAAGAAGGGATTGGGAAGAAACAATCTGAACTGTTTTGACCACTCTCTTTGTATAAATGAAAAGTTTAATGTAATAAAATATTTAAACCCTGGACATGAATTTTTTGAGTAATTATAAAAAATATAATTACCCAAAAATGATCATCAGTGAATAAATCAAGGACCATAAGTATTGAGCGTTAATTCCATTCCTATTAAAATTATGTTTTCCGTACATAGCGTGGCTACGTGAGATCTCCAAACCTAACTTAACATGCGGAAGAAATCCTTCCACGTATAAGTCTAAGGGCCTTCATACCCTTATGAAAGATTAGGAACATTTCTGAAGATATGAAGAGAAAAAAAAAGGGGGGTACAAAATCGTATCGGGGTGAAGTGAAACCAATTGCCAGCAAGCAGCTAAGCGGAGGGGAGAAAAAATAATGGCAGAGGTAACCAAAAAGTTGTACCGTGTGGTCCGTATCCCTTATGGCTCCCGAATCTGACAAATGTAATCATTTAAGCTCGATAGCGTCCCACACGGAAAACACAGGAGTAAAACAGGCTGTACTAATAGCAAGACTGCTCGCTCTCTGGGTACGACCTTACTTGAACAGGATCTGTTCTATAGGCTCGTACCTCTGTGTCCTTGATCACGAAGGAGACAGGAACTCAAGTCTGGTGGATGAATTATAGCCGTGTGATCAGAGCGTGATTAACAGCCTGAAGGTCCTTGGATCTTCGAGGCAGTAGAGGATCGTTCTCATCCATTCACCTGGTTGAGATGGTCACGCGGTTGTCTGACAGACTCAGATAAAAATAGTTTTTGCACCCCTTAATCATACAATTCACCCAAAATGCAGAAATTCACCCAAAATGCAAAAGGAAATTATTGTATTGAAAAAAGATTAGTTTTGTTTTTTTTTTGTATTGAAGGTGACAAATAAATTTAAGCTAAAGATAAAGTTTCTGTTTGCAAACAGGAAAATTTTGAAACTTTTGCCAAAACTCACATGCAAAAATAAAATAGGCATCAATTTTTTTTCCTAACTTGTAAGTTAGCTGACTCTTTTATCCCTATTAATTATATCTGCAATGCTGAGTGAAAGGAAAAATAGTCATTAAAGAGAGTCCTGGGTCCCAACACAATTATTCGAAATCAATGTTTTCAATCTTTTTGTGATGATTTACCTAAAAAGCCCACGTTCAATACTACATATGCCAGCCATCGACAGCCAAGGAGCTAGGAGAGAAAATCACTATGTCGGAGGGGTAAGGGATGAAATTGCACACCCAAGAGTTATAGACTCCTACAATAGTCATAATTTGAGTATGCGTTTGGTTTTAAAATTTTAGTAAAATTTTGTTGGTGTTACAAAAGATATGGTCTTAAAATTAATAAATGAGTTATAAAATAAAAATAAAATTTCGAAGTGTATTTAATAAAAATAAAATTTTATTAATATTTTGATTTATCAAACCCCTTGTTAGATTTGATCTTGACATGTCCAGCTGAGTCTACCCCATCCGACCAATTTGCGGAGCCCAAGAGCTCTTAATCAACCCAATTTTTTTTGCGGGCCTCAAAGACCTTACCCCTGACAAGTTTTCGGGGCTTGGGAGCTATTACCCCTGCAACAAGTTTATACCTTTTTTTACAGACCCCAATTACTATTTAACAAAAACACATCATAATATTTTACTACTTTTTCACAAAATCTAATAAAATTTTAATCTCTTCAATTTTTACAGTATTCTCTGATTTTTAAGTTTTGCAAAATCACTTGGCAGAAGTAACCAAAAGTTACGTAGCTATGGTCTTTATCCCTTAAGAATCCGGAATCTGACAAATGTAGTGGATGAACCATGGCCGTGGAATTAGAGAGTCTTCAAAGCTTAAAGGTCCTCCAGATCTCCGAGGAAGTAGAATCTCTTTTGCACCATCTGGTGACGAGGTTTTCCAATTTTATTTTTATTTTATTTTTTGTGGCTTTCCAAGTCCAAAAGTGAGCTTAATCATACAATTCACCTAAAAGGTAAAAGAAAAGACTTAAATGCACCTCATACACCCGTAGTATTTCCATTTTGCAAAAATATCCTTGAGATAAGAAAAGTTTATTTTCTATCCTTGAAGTAATCTTTCATTTTAAAATATGCCCCTTTGTCGTGTCCGTTGAAAAATTTAAAGGTACTAGGTGACATGACACGTCTCTCACACGTCTGTACCATTTAAAACTTGCCACGTGTCTGCGGGCCCCACAATCTCTACGTCATATGCTCAGTCACCTGCCACCTATACGCCCAAGCATTGTCTCTTTTCCACATCAATTTAAAAAACTTAATAACCTAAACGAAAGACTGAACGACGCCATTTTTGTTTAACTAAAAAACCCCTAACATACCCATTTCTCGTCGATTGCTCTGGTTTTTCCCTCTGCGTACTTTCTTCCCGAACCCTAACATTTCTCCCAAATTTTCCCTCCCCACCACCTGAATTCATTTGAGCACCAACATTTCCCTCCCCTCTGCGTCTTTCGTTCGATCACCCACATTTCCCTCCCCAGCCAACAAACTAACAATGCAATATCACTTGACTAACCTCCAACCTTTTGGAATTCCTCGCCCACACAAATTGAGAATATAGGTTATGAGCTTTGCTGTAAGATTTGAGGATATGAGGTTTCAAGATTTAGTTAGGATTCAGGATTTTGGGTGTCGATTGATTTAGGGTTAGGGTTCGGTATATTGGATTTACGATTTGAGGGTTAAGAGTTAGGGTTCAATTTGGGTTATTACATGCCTTATGGGAAGGAGGATTCGAGAATTCGGCTGAGTGTAAAATGGTGGGGGATGAAGGCCACACGAGTTTTGTTGACTAACAATAGGAACAACGTTGTTCCTCTTTTTTTTTTTTATTAGTATTTTTTTAAGTGACATGGAAAAGAGATGCTAGCATGACGTCTAGTTGGCATATAACCTGGAGATTGTGGGGCCCACAGACACATGGCAAGTTTTAAATGGTGCAGACATGTGAGAGATGTGTCACGTCACCTAGTCCCATTAAGTTTTTAAACGGACACAGACAGAGGGGCATATTTTAAAATTAAAGGTTACCTCAGGGATAGAAAATAATTTTTTCTTATCTCGGGGACATTTTTGCAAAATAGAAATACCACAGGGATACGAAGTGTATTTAAGTCAAAAGAAAACGTCTGATCATCTTAGTAGGCTTTGTCTCCTTACCAAAGTAAAAAATATTTTGGATTCAATGCAAAGGCCAAATCCAAAAAGAAAAAAAAATAGTTTTTTTTAATTAAAGGTGACAAATAAATATAAGCTAAAGATGAAGTGCATTCATGGCCATGACAAAAGGTGGAGAGTTTTTAACACTAAAAAAAAAAAAAAAAAAGGCATAGCAAAGCTTTGGCCTGCCCAATAGCACCTAAAATAGTTTTACAAAAACTGATACAGAAAAAGAAGGAAATCTTGATACGAGAATCAAGAATAAAAAAAATTTATCAAATTTTTTTTTATTTCAAATACATGTGTCTTGTGAATCTAGAACCGATTGAGAACCAAAGGGCTTGTATTTGGGCCTCGGGTAGTACCCAATTAGACTAGAGAAGAAAACATTCAAGACTCCTACATAGACCCGTTCTTGTAAGAAAGGCCCAGATCCTTCCAGAAACTGACCCAACAATACCCACAGTGCACGAATCGGTTCCTTTTTATCCTTGACCAACCCGAAATCGTATTACTTCAAAACAAAACAACCAAAGCAAAACCAACACAACCACCCTCACCAGGCCAGGCCACTTCAAAATAAGGAGAGAGAGAACTTGCGATTTAAGTTTCTTCCAGCGAGAGAGGAGTTTCTGAGACAGAAAGAGCTATGGATTTTGAGCTGAGGAGAGCGAGGGAGAAGCTGGAGAAGGAGCAGAAGGAGAGAAAGGAGAAGGCGAGGGCAAAATTGGAAAGAGAAAGGAAGGCTAATGCGGAAGCGAAGAAGCAAAGGGAAGCCATTGAGGCTGCTCAGAGATCCAGACGCCTAGATGCAGCCGAGGCCCAACTCAAGGTTTCTCCTCCTCACCTACCATCTAATCTAATGATTCTGGACCCCGTTTTGTTATTTTCTTTTTTGTTTGTCATTCGTTGGATTCTGCTATCGATTTTGGATAATTTTTTCATGTTATTTGCTTGATTGCATGAATCTGAAGGTTCCTCCCTTCTGCGTTTTGTTAAGAGCTATGTTCCGTCTGTTTCTTGGGAAAGCGAGGCCCTAGAGAAAAATTGCGTCGTTTTTTATGTACTTGAATTTGGATACTCATTGATGTTGATGATATTGTTCTGTTGGCCTTTAGGTAGGAAGACTTCCCGATGTCTATTTAGTTAATAATTAATTTTGGATTAGGACCGTTTTGCTTTACATTGAAAGTTTGCCTTTTTTTTCTTTTTTTTTTTAAGGAGAAATTTTCCCGATTAGAATTATTGTTGAAACAAAGGAAGGATTGGGAGATCCGAGATATTAGAAATGAATTGATTGTCGTATATTCCTGTATATATGTTACTACGATATGCTGTGTAGCGGTCAAAATTACTGTAACACTGAAACTAAATATTTGCTTCTAATGTAAGTTATAATTTTATCTTTATGTTATAAGTGCTTAGCCGGATTTTTAGTTTTTGGATGTATCTGGTGTGAACGGTATGCTTATCGTCAAAACAAGCTTGTCTGATCTTCTTATGTTGTTGAGACAACGATCCCTTCATTTGTATATGCTTCTCTTTTATATTTTTTGGTCCTGTTACTGGCAAAAAAAATTCAATTTTCTTCATGATAATTATCAGATAGTTTTTTAAAGGCCTTTTCAATTTGGAAATTGGTCTTGTCCTTCGAGATGTATTGGATCTGTTACATATAATATACAGAGCTGGGCATGACATTTTAGTATATGTTTTTCAGGCTGATCAACAAATGGAAGAAAGTGTACTCACTGGGAGAGGAATCATGTTTTACCGTTTATTGGAAGCTGTACCATATCAAGGAATTGGAGATAAGATCAAACTGCCTCCATCCTGCTTCACTGAATTGTCTGATCAAGGTGCTTTAGATAAGGGGCCCATGTACTTCCAATTGTCCGTAGTTCATCAGGAGGGTTCTTCAGACATGGCGAGCACGGATATGGATAATCGGCGGACCACCCACTCGGGCGTTTTGGAGTTCACTGCAGATGAAGGTTCTGTTGCGCTCCCTCCTCATGTATGGCATAATTTATTTCCTGGGGGAACTATAAAAACTCTGCTGATTGAGGTCCGTTATGTCTGGCTACCAAAAGGAACCTATGCAAAACTTCAACCTGAGGGGATAGGCTTTTTAGATTTGCCAAATCACAAGGCTATCCTTGAAACAAGCCTTCGCCAGCATGCAACCCTTTCTCAAAGTGACATATTGACAGTTAATTATGGGGAGCTAGCATATAAGCTACAGGTCCTTGAGTTAAAACCTTCATCAAGTGTGTCTGTTCTAGAAACAGATATTGAAGTGGATATAGTTGGTCCTGATTCAGCTTCTGAGAGGACAGACCAGCATGCCCTTAGTCCACTCGTGCTTGGAAAGTTGGAAGCAGGATTGGTTGAAGAAGGCAATTATATATACTACAAGTTCTCAATTGACAATGATACATGGGGGAGGATTGCTTCGGGAGATGCTAGGGTTGAGGTAAGGGTAGAAGCAGAGACTGATGGTGGAGATACTGATCTTTACATATCCAGGCATCCTCTCATTTTCCCAACTCGGCATCAGCACGAATGGTCTTCCCATGATATTGGTTCCAAGGCTCTGATCCTTAGCTCTAGAGATAATAACTTGGGGGCTGCTACTTACAGCGTAGGTGTATATGGATTCAAAGGCAGAAGCAAGTACCAAATTTCTGTGAGTATTGAGGATGACTTCAAGAGGAAGTTGGGTCAGCAAGCTGCATCTTCCTCATCAGCTATGGAGATTGATACTGTAGAGTGTCGGAATTGCAAGCATTATATACCCAGTCGGACTATTGCGCTGCACGAAGCCTATTGTAGCAGGCACAATATTGTTTGTCAGCATGCTGGTTGTGGAATTGTTCTTAGGGTTGAGGAGGTCAAGAACCATGTGCACTGCAACAAATGTGGACAGGCTTTTCAGCATGGAGAGATGGAGAAGCATATGAAAGTGTTTCATGAGCCTCTTCACTGCCCATGTGGAGTAGTCCTTGAGAAAGAACAGATGGTAAGCAATCCCGTCCCATGTAATGGATTTCTGAATCCTTCATATGGATCTCGTTTCCTTGACAATTTACTTGCATCTTGTTTTAGTGAAAATGACACTTCGCAAAGTTACAATAATCTTCCTCAATGTTTTTGGCAGGTACAACACCAAGCTTCAGTCTGTCCTCTACGCCTAATTGCATGTCGTTTTTGTGGAGACATGGTTCAAGCCGGAAATTCTCCTGTGGATGCCCGGGACAGATTACGAGGGTTAACTGAGCATGAGAGTATTTGTGGGTCGAGAACTGCCCCTTGTGATTCATGCGGACGAGCAGTCATGTTGAAGGACATGGACATCCACCAGATTGCTGTGCATCAAAAGAGCTGAAAGCCTAGTGTGACTTCCTGTTTCCATGCATGTAAATTGGCTTGATATGCATGTTCTGTTGTGTTAAACCGAGGACTAGCAGTGTTGCTGTGGATAATCAATGCATGAGCACTGGGAGCTCTGTCTAAGATCCACTGAAAGGAAGGGAAATCTGCGCATATTGAGCAACTTGTAATAAATTTTATGTGTGGTCAAAACGCTGCAGTTCACTTGTGCATCTGAATAAGGCACTATAGTCCTAAGAAGGAAACCAAAAAAGGGAATACAGCAATATAGAAATGGCTGATCAATACTATAAGAACAAATTCTAATATCGATTCTGTAACAGTTGTTGCTTCCCTATTATATATATGTTTCTGAAATGTTTACCAATCTGCTTTTTCATGTGCTGCATGTGCATAATTGAGACCTTTCTCCTCGGAGCATACTTCGCACATGCAGGTGTTGCATGTGACCTGTGTCCGGTTCACTTAGCAAATACACGATATGGCAAATATTGGTCACCAACTTCCACCCTTATGGGAGAGACTCCAACATGGGGGAAAATGTTTTCTTGAAATTGTGGAGACCAAACTACACAAAAAACGGAAGGTGCAAAGAAATTTGCAAAGAGGATGCACCAGGAAAAGATTTTGTAAAGAGCTTGAACGTTTGGAAATAATTGCCTTTCTTCCTAATGCTTTGGATGGAGAAGAGACGTCTCACTCTTTGACTTGTTTTTTTTGGCTAATCAAGCGGCTGGAAACGAGGCTTTCTTTGATTTTAATTTTCAGTGGACTATGGAAAGAAACAAAATTTACAAATCCTTGTGGTTATAGAATTTCTTATCAATGTCGTGATTTTTGCTAAATGAATTGCTGGCTGACTAAATTATGACATAGAAAGGAGAGAGAAATTAATTTTTTAAACACTAATTATGGAATGAGAATAGTGTTCTTAGGTTTTAAAAATTTTGGATGAAAGTTTTTATTGAGATCGGATTAAAATCCTGAATATATTTTGATATTATGATAGGTAACAAAAGCTCATGACCTTAGGATTTAATAATTTAATTATGATAAACTTAACTTATGTGACAACTTTTTCATTCATTTGAAAGCATTAAATATAATTAATGAGTAATATTAAAAGTCTCTTACTATCAAATTAGGAAAAGAAAATTAAGTTTATACTTACATTTATACGAATTAGGATTCTGTACAATTTCTTACCCGAATTGCATAGTACAATTTGAAGAGAGGTAGAAATAATAAGTGGATTATATATAATGTAATTTCGGTTGAAAATTATAGAACATCATAGTCCCTATTTAGTCTTATAATGGAGTCTATCTATTATGTCTACTCTCTCAATATTACACCATGTAATTTAGGTAGGAAATTACAAAGGATCTTGATTTCATTTATACTGTTGAATCATAGTAATTTACATGTTTTGATATGTTTATATTTGATAAACATTGTATTGAATTTGATAATATCTGAATTAGATAATTTCAAACGTGATACTTATCATTTGAAAAACGTCACAACATAGAATTAAGTTAAACTTTTAGTTTTGGTATTCTTAATTTCTTCGGCCATATGCTTGATAAGTATTATTTTGATTAAAATCGGAATTATTGAATTAAGAAAAATTGATCAGCTCTTGTTGACAAAATGCTAGCTACTTGTCTGATGTCTCTGCTCTAAGTCTACGGGAAGTCAAAGCAGGACGACATTCCCCACACTCCTTAAAAATAGTAGCCGTTAGGGAGACACGCCCGTCCCCTTCACAGCGTCACATGACGATCATTAAAAGTCCGGGTGGTCCAATTGGTTTACGTTACTTTTACCCGAAACTGCCAACTCCATTATCCGATTCATTAAAAACAATCAAAACCGAAACCTGAAGCGACAGTTACTTGCATCACCGGTGCCACCTCGGTTCCGACTCACCGTCATCGTCTCCCCATCTTCCGCATTTCCGCATTTATTTATAAACACACTCTTTTCTCGGCCTTTTTCGTAAAAAGCAAAGGCAAAAGCGCAAACCACCTGCACCGGACAACGACAACCGCAGAGGAAATGCTCTTACTCCCTACGGAATCCAGAGTTCTACTCCGAGAGAGTGTTCTTCTTGCTGCTCTAATCGGAAGCGAAGAACACGCTGCGTTTTGATCCCGTTGTTCGAGGACTCTCGAGCTTTCTGAGTACATTCTTCTTCTGATCTCGTGCTCTTCTTCACTCGTTGCTATTTAAAAGCAGTACGACTACTTCTCACTAGACTCCATAGCGTGCCTTTCGGCTCTGCTCTCCGAGGGCCCTCTGAGCTCTTTGAGTCCGTTGCGCTTCTGATCTCTTGTTCTTCCTTCGCACGCATTCGTTTTCATTGCACTCCAAAACGCTGCGTTAGTTCCTTTGGTTTCCGAGGTTCTTTGTTTGTGCCCGAAGTTCGTAGAGACAGAGAGGGTAAGCGCGTGAACTAGCTTGCGCTTTTTGTTTGTATGGTTGCCAAGAAAGTGGTGTTAAAAGAGCAATAAACGAAAAGGCTGGATCCATTGGCTGTTTGGTTATTGATAAAATGGACGGAACGGAAAATAGGAGAAGATGAGATGCTGTACCTTTTTGTTTTGTTTTCTTTAGATTTCGTAAAGCAAATAAAAACTGTCGAACTCTGATGACTGTCTGGTGACAGTGTGAATTCTTGGGTTTTTGTTCTGTCTGTTTGGTTGCTAGGGTAATGATTTTTGTAAAAACTTGTATTGTATGCAATGGTTTTCGTATTTATCTATCTTCACAGGATAAGTTTTTTTGTCCTTATTTCTAAAACTCCAGAATTGCAAGGTTGAATCCAATGGCTCTTTGTTTCTGAGTACTTATCTTTGGATTCCACTGTTGTTTGGATGCTGAGAAAATCAGGGTAACTACAAGAAAATACAAACATCAATTCGTTTTTCTTCAAAATTATTCTCTTGATTCAACTATCAAAAATAAATACCTTTGTATTCTTCGTGATTTATCAACTTAGTGCTAAGAAAAAAAAAAGGTAGTGATTTATGAACTTGTCAAATTCCAGCGTTTAATTTGTTTGTTGGAAGATGAAGCAAATTGTAGTGCCAAGATTTGTGGTTGTAATTTAAGTGGAATATTTGTTTACGGTTCCAATAATGTGTTTAGTTTTCGTTACTTTCTTCTTTTGGAAATAAATGTTCGTTATAATGTTTGCCCGTCAAGGATTTGACCAGTCATAAAACACAACCAAGTTTTATCATGATGTCTTCTCCTTTCTTTATCATGATATCTTTATCAGATCAAGATAAAGCACTGAAAGTGAAAATTAGCTTTCGTTCAGACCATATTTTTGGGCTGAAATCAGGAATTACTGTTAATTTTTAGCTCCTTCATGAAGATGGGGCACTCTTCTTTAGCAAAAAGAGCTTGTTTAAAAGTTGATCCCCCCTGATTGTTCTTCACGTGTATGACCTGTAATTCATACATTACTTTACTTTTTTTGTTTTTCAGGAAATCATTGGGTTTCCTTTAATTTTAGCTCATATGGCAACACTTAAGGACATAGAAGTTGCAGCAGCTATCAATATCCTCAGTGCTTTGGCTTTCTTTGTGGCATTTGCCATACTTCGGCTTCAACCCGTCAATGACAGGGTCTACTTTCCAAAATGGTATCTGAAGGGTCTAAGGAGCAGCCCACTGAACTGTGGTGCATTTGCAGCCAAGTTCATCAATTTGGACTTCAAGTCGTATATCAGGTTTTTGAACTGGATGCCAGCTGCATTGCAAATGCCAGAACCTGAACTAATTGACCATGCAGGGTTGGATTCTGCTGTTTACTTGAGGATCTACTTAGTAGGGTATGATCTTAAAAATCATTTCCCTGTAGCTTTAATGGATGACTAAGATGGATATTAACCATCCTGTTATAGCCAATTTCAGCACTAGGAGTTTTGAGTAGTTGTTCTACATTTTCCATGTGCATGGTCATGTGATAACATGGTCATGTGATAACATGTTCTGTGGATTACTTTTTTTGGAGTGAAATCCGTGTTGTATGGTGAGGGTACAATGCTTAAACTCAGTTTTCTCTTTTGTTCAGACTTTGATTTGTTTCTTTGCCCTTGCAGGCTAAAAATTTTTGTGCCTATTGCATTCCTGGCTTTTGCAATCATGGTACCTGTCAATTGGACC